>JAUMHM010083531.1:0-13213 GCA_032362435.1 Melikaiella ostensackeni
TCACATCGTGGCAAATGGAAGAGATCCTCTTTTGATAATGGTCAGGAACCACGAGATGATTGGCAAAGGAGCGTTCCGCTACAAAGCCGCGGAGCAGGCGGCCAAGACCTTTGGTCTGGATCTTAACATCAGAAGTGAGGAAAGTGCTAAAATGATTGTCCTTGTCATCGGTGCTCTCGGAGGCAAGAAACCAGTTCGTAACCTCGAAGCCATATCCGCGTGCTAGAAAAATGCCAAGGCACTTGCAAGATGGATGCGAAGAGCTGTCATTCTTGATTTGCTCAGTGTCCTTAAGACTCGCGAGGGTTTCACCAGCCCTTCTTCGTGATTCCACCGAACCATGTCGTCACCCATCTCACGTTAAAACATCATCTCCGTTAAAACAGTGAGTATGAGCGTACTCTTTTAGAATATGAAAGGAGGTTCCTTTCACCAGACTCTCTCAAAGGCCACTTCAAAATGGAACATAATTCATACTTTCCAGTAACGGTCAATCCTGGATCCTCTTCGGGTATCGGTGCAGGCAGTTATTCAAATACCTCAACGACTAGCGATTCAGTAAATCTAAACAATTCCTTCTCTGCTTGCGCCGTATTGTACAATGGAGATGTTTTTGTACCAAGTATATCTAAAGACGTTCTTACTGAAACTACTTTTCCCGAAATCGTTAAATCTCAAATACAAAAACTGATATGTAATTTCTATGGTAAGTCATCAATACCTACCAACATCATACAATGCGTAGTTGACATATATGACAGCTTCGTTACATGTCCTACACAAATTTTAGAAGATATAGTCCAGCAAATATTGACTCGAAATTCTATTTCTTTAGAGGATCGTACAAAAGGACATTCAAATTTCGCAGTTTTCTCTTCAGTTAAAAAGAAAATAGCACGGAATACTTACGTTTCAAAAATCTAAGAGAAGCTGGACTTTACATTGACCCTCATCCTCATGTCACTGGTCGGGAATTTGAGGTCTCTTAGGGAAAAGAGGTACCAAAAGATCGATGTGCGCAAGTAAGAATTCCTTTAAGAGATCTTTTGAAAGCATGTTTAGAAACAGGTGACGTATTATATCATATTCTCGAATATATATGGCTTTTTTCGATACCCAGAGTACAGTTATTATCAATATTGTGCAAGCTGAGTTATGGAAACAAACCATTCAGAATTTTGAAGGTAAGATCTGTCTTCCTTTCGCTATGTACTTCGATGAGTACGAAACAGGAAATAGGCCTGATTCTCATAGCGGTGTCCACAAGATCAGGGGAGCGTATATTATTATGCTATGTATATCACCTGAATATAGAAGCAGGTTAAATGATATTTTTCTAGCATGCTACTTCATCATGCTGACTACACGAGTAAGGAAGCTGGTAACGGGATCGCGTTTGCAAAATTAATCGGAAAATTTAAATACTTGGCTGAAGAAGGCATCGTAGTCAAAACTACAACTGAAAAAGTACGCATTGACTTTGTTCTAGCAGTGATCGAGGCCGATAATCAGGGATTAAATTAAATTCAGGACAATACAAGAACAATTTCAAGACACATTTCTTCGTTTGAGGGCCAACTTATTTCAACTAAACGACCTGGCGTCCTTCAGGTTAAATTCAAATTAAATTTTCAAATCATTATTGGCCTAAAATTTATCCAATAGGAATAAAATAAAGAAGCTAGGCTATAAAATGTACATTATAGAATTGGAGTGTCAGATAAGACAACACAAATTAATGGCTAGCCGAAAATGTCTAATCGGTCCTTCTACAACAGCTCAACAGTGTAAACGAAATTCGATTGTAAAAACTCAAGCGTAAAGTCGGGCAATGTTGAAGAAAACCAACATATCCCAAATACCATTTAAAAAATAGTTATGTTCAATCCAGAAACTGTTGTATAAAACACATTGTCTAGAACTGCTTTTACATGTAGAGAGGGCAATTTTAATAGCCATAAAAATAATTAAGATTGTTGAATCATACTTTTGTTTTCGTTTTTTCGACTTGTTTTTTTATAGAAAAGCGTGTAGAATAGAGAATTGCTCTAATAATCGTGTAGTAGCAGTATTATCTGTTAAAAATGTTGCAATTGCAAAATGATATAATCAGATCAAATGTTTAAAAAATAAACACGTTATTTTGGATTGAAGGTACTGAAAGTGTGCATGGTAAAGAAAAAGTAACATTATCACATTATTATTATTTTTCCGTTTTCTAAATGTTCCAAAAAATTAAATGGTAACCATTTACGTATAACGAAAGACAAGGTATTTTCGCTCATGCTTCCTAATATTTAAATAGAAAATTTCTGACAGAAAGCACTTTCCTTCTGGTTTTTTCGCGATTCTTGAATTTAAAAATACGTCACACGTAAACAAAGTTTTAAATGCAAGATCTTAAGCCAAATATTTTGGAAGTTTTTCATGAAAAAAAATGTTTAAATTAATTTTAAATGACTCACACAGTACCGGCCTGAATTGTGTCCACTACAAAAAATCATTTTGAAAACATGCCTCTCTTTTTTTCATGGATATCTCAGCGAGAAATGAAGCTAGAGAGATGTAAAAAATAACAGTTGTAAAAATGATTAAATTCCACGTAAAACGACCACTAGTGGAAATATTTTTGATAAATAGAGATCAAATCAAAAAGTGAGAAAGGCCGATCAATTTTCTGATTTTTGCAAACTTCCATTATCCAATTTCAGCTCTCTGCATTCTCTAAGTGAGGTCAGAGAAAATATTGAAATTCAAACATAATAAAGCTTGGAATATCCCCTTTAAAACCAGATCAAGAAACTAAGAAAATATTCAGTCGTTCTCAAGATATGATTAAATTTATAAAGTCCTGGGCGTTAGACTCGTGAGCCGTTACTCAAGCGAGTCGGCCACCTCTTGCCTCGCAACCAGAAGTGAATAGGCACTTGGCGCCTCTTGGGGCCCCGTGGATCGAGACTTTTGTTTTTCTTAATGAAATGAAACTCAAGGCTAAAATAATTTGCTAACGCTAATTTTTAAAGCTAAAAATCAATTGCAAAAAATATTAATGATTATAAATAATGCAACAGATTTATAAACAAATTTTTGGGGGACGAAATTGAAATTGAAAGTAATTGATTAAATTAATATATATATTACTTGTAGTTCAAAATTTGAATTTAAGGTTAATTGATAAGCATCATTTAATTTACCATTTGTTAATTTAGTATTTTAAAATAAAATAAACAATAAACTGATACCGCTTCACTTTAAAATTTTAACTTAAGTTCAATTAACTCAATTTTATTTATCTATCCCTTGAGTTTTATTTCATTTCGTACGACGGGGCCCCGAGAAGCATGTTTTTAATACCATTTTATTGTGGACTGACAATTCTGGCCGGTACTGTATAAATTAAAATTACGATAATTATTGTACAAACCGGTGCCTGAAGTACTTTTCCAATTTCTCGTCAGTAGTAGTTTGCTGGTCAGAATGACGGACATGCGCTTTTCGTGATTCATTGCAGCATTCTTCAGTCTGAAAAATTGAAATAATCTTCTGTTATAGCAGTTACTTATAGCAATATACCGTCATTCTTCATTTTTTATAGTATTACATATACGTATCGAATTGAATCTATATACCATTATCTTCGAGCGCTACTTTATAAACCAGAAGGAGGAAAAAACACATCGCAAAAATAACATTCTAATAGTAAAAAAAAAGTTATCTGTCTACCACATTAGAACCAATGTATTAAGGTTTTATTAAGGAATATATTATAATTATGAATTATCCAAGTGTCTGCAGTCAGAAAAAATGATTGCCAATTCTTAAACTGAGATAATAGATATCAATAGATAATATAAATCAAAGTTCCCACCTTTACACATAAGGCCTATATCTTATGGTACCAACAATTGTAGAAAATTTGAGTATACCACTTAACACAGTTACCAGCCTGAGTAGTAAAATACAGGTAACGACATTGCGAAAATCTGTCACGTGTGACTTCAATGGCGTTCACCCAGGGTAAATATATTATCCACTCAAAGCAGTCGCATGTTACAAACTTAGTGGGTAATATTTGTCACCTAAGAATAATCACATTCTACTGAAAATAGGGGGGAGGGGATGGTGACGGATTGCGAATGCAACATCCGTCAGCAGGCGTCATAGCTACGGGCCATCACCGCCCGATGTTACTGGAATGTTACTAATCTAGCAGGGGATAAAGTTACTTGTTAGGCTTAAATGTCTGATACTACCCATTCTTACCAAGTACTAGAATAGCAGCATACTAGTAACTATCTAACTTGTAGCATAAGAGCACTGAGGAACTATTCAGGACAATAAAAGATTAGCTGGGATAGCGGTAAAACAAATTTAACAACTGAGCCGTTCTTTAGAAAAAACCACGTAAGTCAACTTAGGTTTCGGCACAAAATTGTGAAAGAAACTTTTCAAAACGGGTTTTTACAAACCAGGATGCATTTTGAAATCGTTAACATTTATAATACAAGGAACCACTCCCGGACGATAAAACAAAAACATAAAATCGAGTACTTAGACTACATAACAATTATTACAAATAAAAATGTCAAGATCGACGCATGTGATTTTTACAGAGACCGCCTTAGTTTTGTGTTAATTTGATATATGGCCACAAATTTTGCATTATTATCTATAAATTTCATTTCTATATCACCCTTTACAAATTTCTTTCACTTCCATCCTCCTTCACCCCCACCCTTCCACTATTTTTTATTTTTTGTATACTTTATGATAAAATTTTATGTGGCATACTCGCCATAAGATTTGCGAGTGTTTTAAACGCAACCACTAATGCGGTACCTTTTTCGTGACTTTATCCAGTGGAGGTCCCCATAAAAATGTTATGTGCGTGTGTGCATCATTTGCTGAATAGTAAGAAGCCACAAAAATATAGCAGCCATATGAAGTTCGCCATGGTATCCCAAACGTGTCTTTAAATTCCTCAGTAGAGTTTTTCTTTGCGTAGCGCACTCAAACAGTAGCGGAAGGGCCATCTGAAGTAAGGTTTAGTCGAAAACCCGCGAAACATATTAATAAAAGTAAGTTTCTGAGTACTTATCCACCTATTGACGTTTTTTTACAACTGTATGTCTCACAGCCTCTACGGGATGAGGATAGGGCACAAAAGGTACTTTTTCACGCTTAAGAGATCCCCTTTTTTACAAAAATCGGGCACAATCAAGAAGTTAATAAAGGCAGTAGATTTTTCATAGGTGTAGGTTCCGTCAACCGGGTTACTTATGGATTAAATTTTATGCTCTATAACTATATGATTTCTTTTTCTTTTTGTAGTAAGACCTTCTGAACATTTTATAAACGTATCTTAGGATACACAGTAAAATCCCATTACGAAAAAAAAGTTCTACGGAATAATAGCCTTGATCCATAATTACCCACCGTGGTCTATAATTAGCCCGGTTGATGATAAACATTTGTATGTATTTTAAAATTAATTGTATTGCTAGCTTTGAAAAGCCTGTTGAGCAGCTTAAAATTCCTACTGTAAAAATACAATAGAAAAATTTTAAAAAGCTGAAAGAACGAAAAATAGGTAAGGAGTATGATTTGAAAATTGCACGACAAAGACTGCTCCAAAAAAGTCTGTCACATTGAAACTGACGAATCACCGTTTTCGGTGAATTTTAGCAAATTTTTAATTTATATTGAATAAAAAATAACTTACTGCATTTCAACACGTGATGTTAAAAATTGTTTCTGTCAAGAAAGTGCCGTCCTTTATCTTTGCTAATTTTTGACAAAGTTGGAAAACTGTATACATTCAAAAATCACTCAACTCAGTTCGACGTGCGACATTTTGCCGTAATTTTTGGTATCTAAGCGTGTCGCAATACCGAAATATTTTTTGACTTTGTGTAATTTCAAGCGTCACTCTCGATTGGAGAAACTCCCCTCTGTATCCAGCAATTTATCTTACGGGGGGCGAGCTTCTCCAATAACTGTAGACATTTTTTCTCTTTGAGCACATTTCGGCGTTTCTATTTTTCTGAAAAAGAAACATTTTTTAAACATAACCTTTGTCTCAACCAAATTACTCTTTCGCGCCCTTTTTCGCAGGAACGCATGCCAGTTGCCATGGTCAACGGTCGACGCCGTGGCGAGAAGCACGCTATTTTCAGCGCGATTTTGGAATTTTGACAGTTCAGCCTAGCCGACCAGCGACTTCGTGGAGAAAGCTCATCAGGCTTCCTCGCAACATTCTGTTCATAAATTTTAAATCTGGCATTGGATACTTATTTCATTTTATTTTTTTTATTGTGAGTATTCATTTGGCTCGTCATTTTATTAGTGATTTTGATAATTTTTCGTGCGTGTTGTGCTCCGACTGATAAAATGCATTTAGAAAGCGCGGACGCAACGTCCGCCGCTCCTGACCACGTTATGCAGATTTTGCGGTGACTCACTGACATTCAAGACAAACGCGCTGAAGGCGTCGCTCCTAAAATTCCACCATTTTTTCGCGATGATTCGACTTCTTTTTTTATCGTGGTCGAAGCATCGTTTCGTGAGAGTAAAATTTCATCACAGGCAACCAAGACACAGCATCTTATTGCCAATTTGGATCGCGATTTGAACCCTCATATAAAGGACATTGCCGTAATGGATCCGTTTCCACCCAACGTGTACGATCTAATAAAAGCACGCCTTATTTCGGGTTTCGCTATTTCAGATGAGTCGCGCCTTCGTCAAATATTAAAGGGCGAAGTGATTTCTGAGGGCAGGCCTTCCTTATATTTGTCGCGATTACGCGCTCTTAACGATGGTGGTTGCTCGAATACATTAATAAAAAGCGTGTTTCTCGAACAACTTCCTTCATACGTTCGAGCTATGTATATTGGCAATGGCAAACATCGATGATCTCCAGGCTCTAGCCACCTTGGCTGAAAAAATTTCCGAGGCTTCAGGCCCTACGCCCAATCAGGTCGCGTCCGCTTCAGCCGAACCCCAGGGTAAGGCTTGCACTTGTGCAGTTAGTTCGACTGCAGATAGTCTTACCTCCTTGGTTTATCAACTTTCTAAAAAATTGGCCGCGGTAACCAAACAAATTAATTATAACAACAGCTGCAGTCGCGGGCGACAACGTTCTTCTTCCGACTCTCGCCGTAATTCCCGCGCTAACTCGCGCAGCAGAAGCTCGGAAGGTCACTGCTATTATCACCAACGCTTGGCGTTCGGACAAACAAGTGCAGGCAACCCTGCACCTGGAAAACAAAAACTACTTCTGATAAACCCTCCGCGGCAAACTAAAACAGCCTCGTCGATTGGAGACGGTCGATTCGGGCTCGTCAACCTCAAAACGTCTTTATGTTCGAGATTTAAATTCAGGTCTCGTGTTCCTTAACGACACCGGGTCAGACGTTTCTCTGCTTTCAGCAGACCCTGCTACAACGAGTATTGACAAACTCAATGATTTTTCGCTATTCGCAGCAAATGACATCAAGGTCAAAACATTCGGTAATAAACGCATACGCATAGATTTTAACCTCCATAGGAACATGTCTTGGGACTTTATCGTCGCGGCAGTCCCGAATCCTATTATAGGGGCAGATCTGCTCGTGCATTTCAAACTAGTGCCCTATCTGCACCAATCCAGACTTGTTGATTCCATCACAGGTTTAAGCGTACGTGGTTTCTTGCAACGAGCTCCAATCTTCGGACTTAGTTTCATTGACAAATCAGACCGCTATGCAGAAATTCTAAGCGAGTACCCAGAATTAACGTCAAACTCTTCAAACGTCAGTACCCTTGTCGACGATGTTAAGCATCATATCCTCACCAGTGGACCGCCTCTCGCACAGCGAGCTCGGCGTTTACCCCCCGACAAACTGGCTGCAGCCAAACAGATTTTTCAAAAGCTAATCAGTGACGGTATATGTAGACCATCAAGCAGTCCTTGGGCATCGCCTATCCACTTAGAAAAAAAGAAAAACGGTGAATAGAGTCTGTGGCGATTTTCGTCGACTAAATTCTGTTACTGTACCCGATAGGTATCCCGTACCTCACATTTTCGATTTCACAACCATCCTTCGTGGGAAAACCATCTTTTCCAAACTGAATTTACAGCAGGCTTACCATCGGATCCCTATAGCACCAGACGACGCACCAAAGTCAGCGGTTATTACTCCTCTTGGCCTCTTTGAGTACACATCCATGACTTTTGGTTTACGGAACGCGGGACAAATTTTTCAGCGTTATATCAACCGTGCACTGGGAGATCTTCCATTCGCATTCGCATACATCGATGACATTCTCATCGCGTCCTCAAATTCTGAGGAGCATGAGAGTCATGTTTGCGTCGTCTTTGGCCGACTGAGGCGTTTTTCTCTGCGAATTAACCTATCTAAATGTGTTTTCGGAAAACACGAACTTGAATTCCTAAGCTATCTAGTTAAGAAAGATGGTTGCGCTTTAACTCACGAAAAGGTACGCGCGATTATCGAATTTCCCAAGCCCAAAACCGTGGTCGAATTACGCAGATTCCTGGGCATGGTCAACTACTACCGCAGGGCGATTCCTCACGCAGCTGAAACGCACGCTTCTTTAAACGAATATTTACGCGATTCACGTAAGAAAGATAAACGTGAGGTCCAGTGGAACGCAGAGTCAGAAGCTGCGTTTGAACAGGTAAAAAAAAGACCTGGCTAACGCGACTCTTTTAGCGCATCCATCTCACAATGCTCAGACTCGATTGGTGACCGACGCCTCTAATTATGGCATGGGCGCGTCTTTAGAGCAATTGCTCGATAGCGATTGGAAACCCTTAGCCTTTTTCTCACGAAAATTTTCGCCATCTAAACGGGTGTACAGTGCTTATGACCGCGAACTTACGGCGATGTTCGAAGCCGTTCGACACTTCCGATGCTTTTTGGAAGGTCAGAACTTCACAATCGTTACGGATCATAAGCCACTCGTGCACATGTTTACACAGCGCTCTGAGAAAGCATTTGCTCGTCAGCAGAGACAGGTTTCGTATATATCGCAGTTTACAACTGACATCACTTATGTTCCCGGTCCCGAAAATCTCGTCGCGGATTCGCTCTCACGAGTCGAAACGATTCGCCTACCTACAGACTTCGGTTTGCTCGAATTAGCGCAAGCTCAGTATGACGACGAGGAATTAAAAAAACTCATCACCGACCCGAAGTGCTCTCTAAACTTCAAAAATATTCTGTGGGGTGCCGATCACACCTCGCTTTATTGCGATCTCACGGGAAAAGCCTTACGTCCATACATTCCACAAGCACTCCGACATCGTGTTTTCGACCTTTTCCACAATCCTGCTCATCTTGGCGCCAAGGTGACAGCTCGGATTGTTGGTAAGCGCTATGTGTGGCCCTCGATGCGTCATGATCTTTCAACCTGGTGCAAGGCATGTTTAGCTTGCCAGCAGTCGAAAGTATCAAGACACAATCATGTCATTCCATCCCACATTACAGCACCTCACGGTCGATTCAAACATGTCCACATGGACTTGGTAGGTCCGCTCCCCGAAAGTGACGGTTATAAGTTCTGTCTCACCATCATCGATTGTTTCTCTCGACGGCCAGAGGCAATCCCTCTTGAAGATATCGAAGCAACAACAGTTTGCAGAGCCTTTGTAGACCATTGGGTCGCACGTTACGGTTCGCCCGAAACGTTGACCACCGATCAAGGTAGTCAATTCGAATCTCGTTTTTTCGCCGCGCTTTTGCAACTTATCGGCTGTCACAGAATTCAAACCACAGCTTATCATCCCGCGTCTAACGGCATGGTTGAGTGGTGGCATCGCACTCTATAAGCCGCGATAATGTGCCACCCTAATAGCGAACGGTCACGTTCTCTCTCAACAGTCCTACTCGGACTCCGCTCTAATGTCATGGAGGTCGGTGCGTCGCCCGCCGAATTTGTATACGGTACTGTTTTGCGAATTCCGAGAGAAATCGTTCTTCCAGAAGATTTCGCTCCGAACCCTCAAGTTTTTCTCGAGGAGTTCCGCGAACATATTCGTTTGATTACACCGACCCCGGTCGAGCATAAACACAAACGAAAAGTTTTTGTTTATAAAAATTTAGAATCTTGTACATATGTATTCCTTCGAGATTTCGCCCGGAAGTCTCTTGAGGGACCTTACACAGGTCCGCATAGTTATTAATAGAACGTCTGATAGGGTTTATGAAATCGACGTCAATGGTGCGTCACGTCAAATTTCAATTGAGAATATTGAACCGGTGTACTTCTTTCGCGACGACGTCGAACGTTTTTATAACCATTACAACGATAGAGGTCAGGCGAGCAATGTTGCTCTGCCTCTTAGAACTTATCCGCCTGAGTAGAAAGTAACATTCATTACGTAAAAATTTTCCCAAATGCATTGTTTGTACCTCGACCATAAGTTTGAATGTTCGAATAGATGATTTTACAGTCAGGACTGATTTGTTTTTTCTCTTTGCAAAAATTAAAGGTATACATAAAAAATTTTGTCATTATAATAGGTTTAACCAATTTCTTTAGTAACAATCGTTGTTGACCAAAGACACACATCCAGTATATGTAAGCGCGCGCTTGGTACTTAGAATTTTTTTTTATTGTAAAAGAAGCTATGGACCGAACAACATATTAATAAGTGCAATTGACAATCACCGAACACATAGTTCATCTGTGATATAATTTTAACTGTACATAAATTATTTTTAATCGTATGTGTACCGACGAGTCTTGTATTCCTTTTTATTTTTTTAAAAAGAGGGGAGTACTGTAGCGACCAACAACATATATTCGCAACAGGCGAGTTTCCTATCTAGCGCAACATTCTATGTCCCGCCTTCGCCGTGTGAGTTTCTTCTCTACCCGAACTCTCCATGTCACGCGCTCACCCCGTGAGTTTCCTACCTATCGGAATACTCCCGGTTCTTCTCGCTACGTCACGTCTCCCGTTCGCGCGTCGGCTCAATCAGTTGGTAGCCGGCCGCCTTAGCCGAAGCATTGTTTGCGACTCGATGCGACTTGCATCTCTATAGTGTTATTATAAAGCACAGTTGAGTGAACTACTTGGTGTCCAATCCTTTATCCATCATGCTCGTGCCCATAGGAGCACAATTCATGGAGTCAGCTGTTTTAAATATTAAATGTGAAACTCGACATCTCTACCACGTAACCTACCATCTTCCTATACCGTTTATAACAAGCTAATATCACTTTTTGCAACGCATGCATTAGAAATGCGAGTTTTTACGTCTATTTCGGAAGACAGAAATGGCCGATTTGTGACCGATGACGCCAATTTGTTTTTAGCAGGGTGAAAGTACTTCCACCTCGGTAATGTAGGGGCAAAAGTGATTTTAGCGTGTTAAAAACGATGCCTTCGGTGGCACCATCGGGCACAGTTTCGGAGAAGCCTTTAGTCGGTTTCGAACTCACAGGCAGTAAAAGGGCTTTGACGTGCAATGTTTACATAATGTTATTTCGTAAAAACTCGCATTTTTAATGCGGGCGTTGGAAAAAGATAAATTTTAAAGTACACGAAAATGACTATAAAAATAATGATACGTTGTTCCAGTTTTTATAACTCAGGCGAGTCAATTTTTTCTAACGTATTCTGTCGGTAAAACGTTCTGAGATATTCAAAAGATTTTTCCGAGGGGGCTAATTTTTTTTCAATAAAAAAATGAATTCTTGAAAAACCTGCTACCATTTTGCTTTTGTTTCCTTAGCATTTGAAAACTTTTCTCTAGGGTATTTTTATAAGTAGAGAGGCCTCAAATAACAGAAAAAATTCTTTGGTAATTTTTAAAGAAGTTTTCGAATTTTTGGTCGAAAACAGCATTTTTTGAAAAATAGTATCTTGTCCAACACGACGCACACGATATTTTGTTCAATTATTGCAGACGGGAAATGCGGCTTTGAGCGAGTTGAGAGACAACCAAATTATAAACTTGTTAACCGATTGATAGGTTATCAACTTGAATTTGGAGGTTTTTCTCTTAGTCAACGCGGTACCCGTAGCTCACGTCAGACGGCTTTACTATTGAATTGCTTCTTCTTCACGCTGAATTCACTTCTCTCACTTACTTTTCCCACTAATATGAGAAATTAAGTTTCTCTCACGGACACGTCATCGGTATTTCCCGCGCGGGTATTGGACAAATAAACATTTGACCTTCTACAATGCGGATCAACAATAAATTAGACTTTTTTCATATATAGGGTTCTTCTTTCTTTGTCTGAAAAGAAAGCTTAGGTTTTTTCCTTTAAATACCTTCAAGTTAAAAATTGATATATTAATATTCATTCGTAAAAATAAGCATTTGATGTCATTTCTACATAGACCCATTTAAAATTGAATAATTTGGAATTCTAAGTCTATGAAATTGAATAATTTTAAACCAGATGCTCTCAAAATTGAAAAATTTCAGACTGAATTTTTGAAAATTGAACAATTTCATTAGAAAGTAGTTGCAATGTATCATTTCATTTAAAAAATTATAATTTAACATTAAAATTGATTACATAATCTTTTCTAAGATCAAAAAAAATTCACTGTAATTTTCACCGCTTAAAATAAAAACATTCTCAATTATAAATCTTTGAAATTGGATTATTCTAAGAAATCGTTAAAAATGAAGTAAGTTTGTATGGGAACATTAAAAATGAAAAAAATCTACAATGGCACGTTGAAATTAAACAAATTTGAACTTCATTTAAAACTGAAAAAAATTTTCAAAAACTTTTTTATACTCAAACCCTTAAAAATTTTAATTATTTTAAGTAACTGTAAATCGTTAAAAAATTACCAATTTTGAAATTGTTAATAAAACTTTTCAAAATTCAACCATTTAAATTTTGATTACAAAATTAAAACTTATGAATGTGAAAAATTGAAAATTCAGCGTTCAACATGATAGTTCAGAACTCTAAAATCGAAACCATTCAAATTTAAAGAAATTATTCAATTACTGATGTACAGGGTACGGTGAAATCACGAGGAAGGGCCGGCGAAACCCTTGTGAGTCCTAAGGACACGGAGCGACCCAAGAGTGACAGCTCTTTGCATCCATCTCGCAAGTGCTTTGGCATTTTTCTGGCACGCGGGTATGGCTTCCAGGTTACGAACCAGTGATGGTTTAGCACCTCCGAGAGCACCGATGACAAGGACAATCATTTGAGCCGAATATTCTTT
>JAUMHM010083534.1:0-13211 GCA_032362435.1 Melikaiella ostensackeni
ATTTCAATAAAGTCAGATCTTATGGTGGACGATTGATTCGTACTTTTACCAAAAAATTGAACGATCTACAAAGAAAACAAACTTCACTTGCTAATTTTCATACAGAAGACTTTATAGAAAACTTGTCTGATAAATTGATTCTGAAAAATGTAACAAAGATTCTGGCGTTGGGTGGTAAATTTGCTATGCCATATAATAAGAAGACTCTACCAATAAATGATTACATTTTTGGACTTGAAAAACAGAAAATTAAAAATTTCAGAAAAAGATTTCAATTGTCTTAGAAGTAATTTAACATTTTCTTCAAAAAAATACCTAGTATCACAAATAATTTGGAAAGTTAATCAGAAACTTTTAGAACAAAAATTTAGGAAACAAAAAATTTTATTAACGATAACCCTGAACTTATGATGTTTTAAGCAGATAATGGTAACGTTACAGTCATAATAGATAAAAATATTCATAAACAAAAAGTTTTGAATCTCGTAAATGATCCAAAAACATACGAGATTATAAAAAATCCTACAACATCTATTTAGAACAGTTTGAATAACATGGTTGAAGAATGGTGGAATATATCCTTAATGGATAAAAAAACATATAATTTCTTAACATATACAAATGGTTTTCCACCATTTTTTTACTGTTTGATAAAACTTTACAAAGAAAATCATCCTTTAAGACCTGTAACTTCCTTTGTCAACTCACCTTTATATAATTTATCCAAATTTCTAAATTCATCTCTTTTACAAATTTGTAATGATTCAGAATATGCCATAAAAAATAATTGGGATTTGATCCACAAAATTAAACACATAATTATACCTGAAGATTACACAATTGTATCTTATGATGCCATATCAATGTTCTCTAATATAGATATCAAGATAGTCGTCAGACTCGTGGAAAAAAATGGTGCATTCTTAACAAATTTTACAACACTGACTTTGAACAATTTTTTGAAGCTATTAATTTTTGTATGAATAACTCTTACTTTCAATTTGATCATAAGACTTATAGACAAAAACTTGATATCCCTATGAGATCACCAATCTCTCCAGTAATTGCAGAACTAGTCATGCAGGATATGGAAAAAAAATTATTAAAAATATGAAATTTGGAATTTTATTATATTTTAAATATGTTGATGATACCCTTATTTCTTTACATAAAAATCAAATACATAAACTATTCATTGATTGTAACAAAAAAGGAGATTCCCTACAATTCACTTAAGAAGAATCTGTTAATCAAAGATTTAATTTTTTGGATTTGTCGATTATACATGAAAAAGGTTTTATAGAAACCGATTGGTATCAAAAACCCATTTCTACAAGTCGTACTTTAAATTTTTTTTCTCACCACCATTTAAATCACGAAGAAGGAGTAGTTTTCTCTTTAGTAGGTAGAGCAATAAAACTTTCCGAACCATCTCTTCATAACAGAAATATTTCTCTCCTTCACGAAACCTTAACTAAAAATAATTACCCTTTTTTTAAATTAATAACAACATTAAAAAAGGCTTGAGTTCTTGAATTTTTCTCAAACTCAAGGACAAACACAATCTCCAAATAATAATTCTATCGATTTCAACAGAATGATTGTATTACCATATTCGCAAGAATTGTATTTATCTCCTATAAGAATTTGTAAGAAACTTAAACTATCTCTTGTATTTTAGATGAAAAAAAATTAAACGATACTGACTACAATCTACTAGAGACAAAACTCTCAAATTTGAAAAAACCAACTTAGTATATGAAATTAAATGTAAGAATTGTAGTGTAATTTATATTGGACAAACAAAACTACCTCTTAAAACCAGAATCTCTGAACACAAAGCAACCCAAAGGCGTAAAAAATCTTCTACAGCACTATGTAAACATTCTACACAATATGATCATCATTTTAACTTCGACTCAAAAACTGTACAAATTTTTAACTAAATGAGAATACTGTGAACTTCAGATCTGACACTGAAAACCTTAGAGATGGTCCTCGGTAGCTTTTCAAAATATTATATTTAATTTTATAAACACACACTCCTATAGGAAATTAGATTGCGCATCTTTTCTTCGAATAGAAAAAAGTTGTAACTTTCTTCGTTTTTGAAATAATTCGAGAAAACAGGATTTTCGCAAAGCGTGAAATAGTCGACTTCTTTAACTTCAACTCGCTGTAAATAACAAACTATTCAGAGCTTTTGCATGTAATTTGAAGGAATTATGCCTTAAACTAAACTTTAGCTAGTAGAGTATTTTAACTTTATATTCTTTGTGATAAAAAAAAGTTGTTTCTTACTGAGTAAGAGCACAAAAAACGTTAAAATTATTTCAAACGCAAATTCTATCGACGAAAGTTTGAGCAATCAAAAATGTTTAGACTATGCTACAGAATATTTGTACTTTAAGGAACTGAATTATATTATTTAGCCTTTAGCTATTTCGTCAACTTTCTCAAGTCTGGAATGTCACTAAACGTTTTCCTAAAGCAAGGGAAATCGGCAGAAAGCACGTTTTGTCGTAAAATCAAATAACTCTGTTGTGCTAAAGCTGAACCCTTAGAATGCCTCATCCAGTTTGGAGCTCTTTCTCATTGTCTCGCCGATTTACTGTTATCCGACCGATGCTGTGTCCCTTGCTCAAGGATCACTTCTTTGATTTGTACAATGTTGCCACCTATTTTCAAAATTTCTACGAAGTCAAAACTTGAAGTGGCAACAGGGCAACCAAGCACTGATCCTGGACAGGGCCTGGAGTAGAAGGGGCTGGAGGACCAGTACTCTGAGAGACGCGCTCGGTACAAGACATTGTAATCGTGATCTGTAATCATCTTTCTTTTTTGTAAAACCGTCTCTAATTTTGAGAAATGTTACCTATTTTTCTGTAATTATATCGTGTGTGAAATAAAAATACAATTTAATCGATCTAACAAACAAAACATGGACCTTCGAGCCGGATATTTTTGCTAACTACCAATGAACTTTAAATGATACGTAACTCGGTATTGAACTGTGAAGTGATTTGTGATTTGAAGTGAAATTCTAGTGGACACTGACTAAACGGAACTAGTGGACACTCACTAAACGGAACTAATAGACACTGACTGAATGGAACAAGTGGACATTGACTAAACGAAACAGAACATGAACTTGTGGTTCGGACAGTGACAGTGAGTATTTGAGTGATCGAGTGTTAGACAAGTGACAATTGTGGGTCGAGTGACCATAACGAGGATGATGAAAAATGAACATTTTGGACTTGAAGCACATGGAATGCTCTTTACTACAAACTAATCCCGAGCCAAAAGATCCAGAGAGGAGCTGAATCTACAGCAGTACATTTCTTCATGTCGGTGAGTCTCCGAGTCCATTTTTTCATTTCCTTGAACTCAAACTTTCAACTTGCGTGAAAAATGACAGAACTCATTGAGTTGAAGGCCAAGCGAGGGTCAATCAAAGCGGCATTAACGCGATTCAAAAATTTTTTCGCTGAACATGATAGGACATCTGGTGTAGGTTCATTACCAGCGCGACTACAGAACTTCGAAACTCTTTTCGAAAAATATGATACCGTACAAACCGATATTGAACAATTGGTTATTAATGATGAAATTACGAGTGAGGCACAAGCAGAGGATCGCGAAGAATTCGAAAATACATACTTTGATGTTCTTACTAAAGTTAGGGACTTTATTGCGCAATGTACAGTGAACTCTGCGATACGAATTCAAAATAATCAATCAAGTACATCGTCCCGTAATGAGACATCATTCGCCGTCTCAAATCCTTTATTAATCGATTCACTTAGTGTAAAACTTCCTACGATCACGCTGCCGAAATTCGATGGCTCATTCAAAGACTGGATACCATTCCGTGACACGATACGAGTAATCACTTGTTAGCACTCAAATCTTTAGGCGAGCAAACCGATACTTGGGATACGATAATTATTTATTTGTTAACAAAGAAGCTCGACCAATTTACCAAACGCGAATGGGAAAAACATTTATTGTCAATTTCTAGGAAACCCGTATTAAAGGATTTCATGGCATTCTTAGAAAATCATTGTAAATATCTTCAGAGGACTACTGTCGAGAAACAGGATACAAATAGTACCAGTAATAATAATAGCAACAAAAACTCGTATTCTAAAGGCGCGAAATCACAGTCTTCCGAGCGATTCGCATCACATGCGACGACAAAAAAGACGTGCCCACTTTGTAACGATTCTCATGCACTCTACAACTGTGAGAAATTTCGTGAACTTGCAATACCGTCCAGAATACAAGAAGCATCGCGTATTCGCGTTTGTTTTAATTGTTTGTCTCCTGGACATCGGAATAAGCAATGCACCCTCGGTCCGTGTAGCAAATGCCCAGGAAAGCACAACACGTTACTATTTCTTGAACGCACCACGCAAGATACTGCCGAGTGTGAGGAACCAAATTCGAAACGAAACAGCGACTTCGCAGCCAAGGCCTCACTTATAGCAAATTCTAAGGACAGCGATCACGTTATGTTAGGTACTGCAATCGTGTGGATTAAAGATCGACAGGGCAATCGCCACGAATGTCGAGCGCTGCTCGACTCATGCTCTCAAGTCAATCTCATAACGTGTGAGTTGTGTCAACGTCTCAAATTGCCAGTATCGGACTCAGACACTTTAATTTCAGGTGTCGGTAAAACAACCCAGGAACCGCGACATCGAATTAATATCACAAATCAATCTACGTGCACCGCATTTACCGCAAGTATCACCTGTTTCGTTACTCCTGAAATCACGGATGAGATGCCAAATATCCCATTACGTCACAAGGACTTCGACATTCCAGAAGGAATCAAATTGGCTGATCCTTATTTTGCGAACACTCGATCTGTCGACCTCTTAATTAGCGCCGGTTTATTTTGGAAGCTCTTATGCGTAGGTCAAATACAACTACGCGACGATCAGCCGATTGTCCAAAAAACCCAACTAGGATGGATAGTAGCCGGACCCATGACACTCCCATCCTCAAAGGTAAAACGAAAGTCAAGTTGTAATCTCATTACCAACCAGCAACTGCACGATGACGTTGCGCGATTCTAGGAAATCGAAAACCTCTTTTCAAGGAAACCGTATCCAGACCTAGACTCACACAACGATTGTGAGCAGCATTTGCTAGCTACAACTGAACGTGATCATGAAGGAAGATTCGTCGTCTCTCTTCCTCTAAAACCTGAAGTATCAGAGCTCGGAAATTTGCTCGATATGGCACAAAAACGTCTCATCTCAATGGAACGGCAGCTCAGCAAACAGCCAGTACTCAGGGAAAGCTATATTGAATTTATGGACGATTATGAAGCACAAGGTCATACGGAAAAAATACCTCCAGAGCAAATAAATTCCCACGGACCGGTTTGTTATCTCCCACATCACGCAGTTTTCAAGAAAAGCAGTACCACGACCAAAGTCCGTGTAGTGTTCGATGGCTCCGCCAAAACCTCATTAGGACTCTCACTCAACGATGTTCAATCTGTCGGACCTGTCGTTCAAAGTGACCTTTTATCTATTCTCCTGAGATTCCGTCAACATCGTATTGTTCTTTCTGCCGACATTACTCGGATGTATCGACAAATTAAAATTACTCAAGCCCAGCAAGATTTGCAGCGAATTGTATGGAGGCGTGACCCATCTCAAGAAATTCAGCACTTTCGGCTTACCACAGTGACGTACGGAACAGCCTCAGCACCATTTTTAACAACTCGAGCATTGAGGTAGACTAGAGAAGAAAATAAAAAGGACTTTTCCATCACCAACGATGTCATAATCAGGGACGTTTATGTTGACGATCTCGCGACGGGAGTTAATTCTATAGAGAGGGCTCAACAACTCAAAGAGGAGCTCAATCACCTTTTGAATTCCGCAGGACTCCAGTTACGTGAATGGGCATGCAACGATCCTCGAGTCCTTGCAGAAAATCAATATGCATCATCTGAAAAATTGATTTAGGGTAATAGAGACGCTAAAGTTCTTTGACTTTTATGGAATTCCACGCTTGACACATTACGGTACTCAGTTCAAGAAACTTCTCTGAAAGGAATCACAAAAAGGACATTTTTGTCAAAGGCAGCACAAATTTTTGACCCTCTAGGTCTAGTCGGACCGGTTGTTGTCAAGGCCAAGATAATCATTAAAAAATTATGGGAATTGAAGATTGATTGGGATGAAGCCCTGCTACGAAATCTACACACTAATTGAGATAATTTCAGCCATCAATTAATTACATCAAATGACATTTCTGTAAAAAGATGAGTTCTCTGCGATAGTCCAGTTACCGTGCAAATGCACGGATTCAGCGATGCCTCAGAGGCTGCATATGGCGCGTGTATTTATTTGAGAACGACAGATAGGTACGGCAATCATACTGTACATTTACTCTGTGCCAAATCGCGAGTCGCCCCATTCAAGAAAATTTCTCTCCCGCGACTTGAACTTTAGGCTGCCCTAGTCCTTGCACAGTTATTCGAATCTTTCAGCACAGCACTGACTTTGAAAATTGACGAAACTTACTTCTGGACTGACTCGACAATCACTCTGTACTGGATCCAGTCTTCGCCCAGCCGCTGGAAAACGTATGTTGCGAACCGTACCAGTGAGATTAAAAATTTGACAAATGTCAACTGGCACCGCGTGGTATCGCAAGATAATTCAGCCGATGTCATCTCAAGAGGTATCAATCCGGAAGATCTGCGCGACTGCAAACTTTGGTGGAATGGGCCGTCCTGGTTATCCTGAAACTCAAACCTTTGGCCACCTCAACGAACCTCATATGTGAGAGAGGCGCCAGAGGAACGTAAATGTGAACGTGTACTTGTTGTCACTTCCGAATTAGATTTTCCACTACTAAAGTGTTACTCGCCATTAACTCGTGCGATTAGAGTGACAGCTTACTGTCTGCATTTTTTTAGAAATCTCGCAGTGGCAAAGGCCAATGGAATGCTTGGAAATCTCGAACCCGAAGAATTGACTCGTGCGCGTACCTGCCTTTTAAAGCTCGCTTAGTTCCAAAATTTCTTACCAGAGATAAGAAAAATTAGGGAAGTTGGGCAAATTTGAAACAAATCTAAATTGCTATCGTTGTCACCATTCATCGATACGGAAGGTCTCCTCAGGGTGGGCGGACGCCTCGCCAATGCACCAGTACCTTTTGATCACAAACATCCGATTATTTTATCACCTAACAATCCGCTGACTTCATTGATAATAGCGCATGAACACGTGCGTTTATTGCACGCATGATGTCAAACTGTAATAGCATCTTTGAGGACTCAATATTGGCCAATAGCATGCAAAAACGCTGTAAAAGGTGTACTTCGAAAATGCGTTACGTGTTTTAAAGCCAAACCGTTAGGGACGGAGTATATCATGGCAAATTTACCGCCTTCTAGAATTACTCTACAGCGACCGTTCTACATATAAGGAGTCGATTATGCCGGACCTTACTACCTCATAGACAGACCGCGTAGTCGCATTAAAACCAAGGCGTATATGTGCAGTTTTTTATATTCCACAACTGAGGCGGTGCATATAGAATTAGCACGCAATTTGTCAACGGATGAGTTTTTGAATTGAATGCGACGTTTTATCTCTCGACGAGGCCTATGTAAACATATTCATTCCGATAACGAAACAAATTTTGTAGGAGCCCGTCAGAAACTCAATGAATTAAGAGCTCTATTGTCCGACAGCGAATTTCAAGCTAATATGCATGACTTCCTTGCGTACCAACAAATTTCGTGGCACACAATACCTCCCAGTGCACCACACTTCGGAGGTTTATGGGAAGCCGCGGTGAAATCTGCGAAAAAACATGTGTATTGTGTAGTGGGAGAAACGAGTCTCACCTACGAAGAATTTTATACCTTGTTAACGCAAGTTGAAGCATGTTTGAATTCACGTCCCCTGTCTCCAATCTCAAATGATCCCAATGACCTTACTCCTTTAACCCGCGGACATTTCCTAATTGAAGAATCGCTCACCACAATCCCAGAGCCAGATCTACGTGATCTTCTACAAAATCGGCTCAATCGATACCAGCTCAGCTTAATGTTAATTATTCAGACTTCTTTAGGCATATGGATTACTATTTGCTACTGTAATCTTTGTTTATCCGATCTTCAACATGTATACTACATCCAATCTATATATGTAACTATAATACCTGTAATCTAGGAATTGCTCGATGTACTTATCATTATATGTATATTATATTATATGTATTTTTTTTATGTACGATGTACATGTAATGTGTGTCAATTGTATTTGTATTGTGTTCTTTGAAGGAATATTATTATTAAATTATTTATAAATATATTCAAAAAAATGAGTCAATGATTATAAAACAAAACAAAAATAATTTTTCTTTGCTCAAATAATTTGATTAATAATTGGAGAAAGGGAAGATAGTTTATGTTTTATTTATATTTTTTAAATTCCTTCAAAAATATGCAAACGATTGAATATATTTACAAATATTAACTGATATTAATGATTTCGTGAACGAAGCAAGATAGGCGAAAAAGAAGAGGACATATTTGTAAATCTCCTGAAAAACAGTTATTTTTCATTTCTTGATTTTTAAAGCGGGCTTTCTTTCCAAAATGAATCCTATTTTTGTGCTTGACCAAATGGCTTCGTTTCTTATTATTTTAGTTAATTAATGCAGTTTGATTAATGAATATTACGAATTTACTGCACCATCATTTGTGTAAATCAAAGTTTCCAAATAATTAATTTTATTTCATAATAAAATCTATTTTCAAACGTTACTAAAAATTATTGATAAAAGAGAACATTTAAATTGCAAATGATTTTTCAATATTAGGAAATAATTGTGCTCTTAACATTTTGCTACTGCAGTATACAATTTGTAAACTTTTTTACAATTTTAAAGACATGAAAAAAAAAGAAATAATCGATGAAAAACTTAGCATATATTAATTTACGAAATGTGTAAACTGTCGGTACTGGTAAAAAAATAGTTAACGGTACCGATAATAGGATTTTTGGGAAAAGTTCAAATAATTTAGATTTCCTTTTAAAACACACGAAACAGAATCTAGAAGATTTTAAGACAATTTAAAAATTTTGTAGGAAGACTGATTTATTTCAGAAGATATCTAGAAGGCTTAGAAGTTTTAAAAAGATGTTAAAATAATTTAAAATATTTTGTAAATTCCAAAAAATTTTAAACCAGAGTATATTTTTGAGTATTTCGGAAAAAATTTTAGAAGTTTCTTAAAAATTTTGAAAGAATACAAGAATTTTCTTCAGATTCCTCTGAAAATGTCTAAAAATGTCGAAGAAAATCTCGAAGGTTTTAAGGCAATTTTTTTAATTCGAAGAATTCTTCCAAAATTAACAAACATTCGAGTCAGTTTAAATAGTATTTTTGTATCAAGTGCGAAAAGGCGTATTTTAACGCAAGAGCGAGTCGCGACTCGCTCGCGCGTTAAAATACGTTCCGCACGTGATACGAAGGATATTTTTTTTTCGCTGTATACCGAAAGTAAGCCGAGTCGGTGTAAATTTTAAATTAACGAAATACAAAAAATATATTGAAGAAACATACCTGTATAGAAGGTAAAAAAAGTTCGTGGAATATTCTAATTGGAGAAATGAATCAAGGGGGGTCCAGGGGCGGAGCCCCGGTCGGGGGCTCGGGGTTTTTTTTTAATCTTCGCACCCTCCCCCCCCCAATTAGAAAAAAGCTCTATTGTAAAAAACATACATACATGAGTACGTCGATTCTGCATGAATAAGCAAATACATAAATACGTGAATATGTAAGTATGATTTCAAATTTTATACAAATGAAAAGTTTTATTATTCTGACTCACAGTTACATTTTTGTACCAAACGAAATTACAGGAAATTGAATGGTTTAATGTTACATTTGGTCGAGTGTTGATTGTTTTATATTCCATTACTCAACTGTTACTTATTATATACTTTTATCGAACGTTTTTTTCCTTTCTTGTTGTTTTTTTGTCTTTTTAACATTTTGATGAAA
The DNA here is from genome assembly GCA_032362435.1 of Melikaiella ostensackeni. NCBI lineage: Eukaryota > Metazoa > Arthropoda > Insecta > Hymenoptera > Cynipidae > Melikaiella > Melikaiella ostensackeni. Next base: position 10,054 of record JAUMHM010083534.1, read on the forward strand.
CTTTTTAAACCATATTATAACGTGATTTAATCAATTCTCGATTATATTACAATTCGAGTAAGAAATTAAATGGATTCGTATTACATTTGGTTGAACATTGTCGATCATCTTTTAATTTTTGATAGAATTTTAACTTATAACGTATTTTTATCGAATGTCTTTTTTGGTTGATTTTGTTTTTTGTCGTTTTTTTTTGTATTTTTTTTTCATATTGATGAACCTTTTTTACCCATACTTTGACGAGGTTTCATCAATATCACATAAACATAATACTACATTTTTTAGCAAGAAATTAAATGTATCAATGTTACATTTGGTCGAGTCTTGATTGATTTATATTTCATTACAGAATTGTTACTTATTATATATTTTTATCGAACGTTTTTTTCCTTTTTTGTTGTTTTTTGTCTTTTATACTTTTTGATGAAACTTTTTCAACAATATTTTTACGTGATATAATCAATTCTCGTTATATTACAATTCTAGTAATAAATGAAACGAATTCGTATTACATTTGGTTGCACATTGTTGATTGTTCCATATTTCTTTATGTAACTGTTACTTATAATATATGTTTATTAAACGTTGTTTTTTTTGTTTTTTGTTTTTGTTTTTTGTCTTTTTTTACATTTCGATGAAAAATTTTTTGAGTATGTTTTGACATTTTTTCATGAAATTATGATTATTCAACATTTTTGGGTAAGAAATTAAATGGATCAGTATAACATTCAGTCGAAGGTTGTTGATTGCTTCATATTTCTTTATGTAACTGTATTATATATCCTTATCAAAGGTTTTTTTCGTATTTTTCTCGTTTTTCATCATTTTTCTGTCTTTTTTCATATTTCAATAAAACTTTTTTTTATTTATCTTGTCACGTGATTTCATTAATTCATTGTAATATTGCAATGTTGAATGTAAATGTTGACATTTTTCGCTTTCGACTCCGTTTTTTCGATTTTCGCTTTTTTTGTTTCGATATGATCGAAATCGACACTCACTTCATCGAAATCAGGAATAACAACATCTCTCAAAAAGTCGAAATCGTCTCTTGCGACATCACTTTCCGAAACATTTTCATCTTCGATGACGTCGACCATTGATTTTTAAGATGATGTCCTGTGCATGATTGAAGTTCTTCTACGCTTTCCGATTTTCCTTTTGTACCTGACGGAGTCTTCAATATATCCTGTAAAATTTTTTATTTACGACATTAAAATATGATTTAGATTTGCTGAATCTATTCTCAAGAAATATTTTACCTTCTGCGAGAGCAGAAGATTTCCATGCCCCATGTCTTTTCAGCATGGTCAAATTCGCTTCTTAGTCTGCAAGGAGAGTCCCTGATGTCCGGCAAAAAGTATGGTCAGTGTAAAGTTCCGAAGTTGGCAAATCTAGATATTTTGTGATTTCGCATGGCATTTTGCCAACTTTATTGATCACAATGGGTTGACCGATACATTTTCCTTCTTGATAGTTGAGAAAATATCGATCGGATTCCACATTTTTCGGACGTAGGGCTTCGTAGCGCATTGCGATTTCAAAAAGTTCCCCATCCACGGTGAAGCACCAAGGAATTTTTATTTTTGTGTCCGAGATTTTGACGAACAACATTTCGCCGTATTTTTCGACGTCGCAAACTTTGATATTAGCCAACTCATGACGGCGACAAGCGCCTGCGATCCCAAAGATCAAAAGAGTCTGTGAATATTATTATATTTTTATTTGTATGTACTTTGCGACGTGCGCGCGCGCGTGTGTGTGTGTGTGTGCATGCGAGCTTGTGTATGTTTTCACGTATTTTATTTACCTTAGGCTCCAGACAGACATCATCAGGAGCTGATTTCAAAAATCTTTCAATTTCTTCGGCCGAAAGCACTTTTGCTTCTTCCGGTTTTTATCCTACGGATTTGCGTTTCACGAAGGATTGCAATTCGCAAAAGTTCTCGATTTTCACTCTGTCTTTATTAAGGAGCATTGAATCGACCAAAGTGTTGACGGATTCTTCGTTATCGCCAATTCCGCAAAATATGCCATCATTACATTTTCCGTAATGATTTCAGCTTTATTTGCATTCTGCCACTTTTTGAAGGTTGGGTACACTGTATTGTACCTTTCGGCAGAACTCGGGAGATTTGTTGCGATGGTCTCTTGTGCAATTTTCCGTAATTCGGGAGAATGGATGCGAAGTAGAGATGACATAGAGGTGACATAGAGGTGATAAGACTCGAAGATTCCCCTCCGCCCAACCAATATCTACATTTTGAAAGATTATCAGGTGGTTTGAAAATTTTAAAAAGATTTTTAACTAATTGAAAAAGTGAATGGATTACAAATTTCTAATGATTTTATACTTGAAAAAATTAATTCTTAGAGAATATTACAGAAGATTTTCAAAAATTTAAGAAAAAAATCTGAAATATTTTAAGGACACTTCCTTAAAGTTTTCAAAATTAAAAAAAAAAATTTGATAATCCTTACTCACTTTAAAAGATAATCAGATGGTTTGGAAATTCTATATAGAATTTGAAATAATGTAAGAATTGTACGGATTCAAAATTTAAAATGTTTGTTAATTTGGAAAAATAAATTTTTAGAGAATATTACAAAACATTTCAAAAATCGCAAAAGAGGAATCTGAAACATTCGAGGAAAACTTTTTTAAAGTTTTCAAAATTGAAAAAAATGTATAGAAAATTTGACTCATTCTGAAAGATAATCAAATAATTTGAAAATTTCAAAAAGATTTTCAACTAATTTAAAAATTGAATGAATTATAAATTTGAGATAATTTTATATTTGGAAAAATTAATTCTTAGAGAATATTTTTAAAGATTTCTAAAAATTTAAAAGAAAAATTTGAAATATTTTAAGGATGCTTTCTTAAGGGCCCTGGAAATCGAGTGTGAATCGGACTTATAGGATTCAGGCCAATCGGTCAAGCCATTTCGTGTGATTTTTTGCATTAATAATCTAAAAAGTATAGAGACCCCCGGTACAGGCCGCTTTTTTCGGAAAAAATTCTATTTTTATGTAAGAATTAAAAGAAAATAATGCGCTTCAATAAGATCGTTGTATTAAAGTGTTCTACTATTTAGCGAAGCAGGGAGCAGGTAAGGCAGTTTTCGAGCTCGGACTTTCCTTTGGGCGACCCTAGC
>JAUMHM010083535.1:0-13210 GCA_032362435.1 Melikaiella ostensackeni
TCTTCCTCACTCGGCCTGATTTCTTCTACTATCTTCTCTACCCGTTCCCTTATCTTATACAACATCTCATCCACGCCGTCTATTTTCAGTTAAGGGAATATAGTAGATTGAATGTTGTTGTAAAATTGACATGAGAAATGCAACCGTGTATTCTCCTTCAATTTTAAACATGACATACCCAAACCTTCTTTCAAAACAAAGTTTTAATACCTGAATAAAGTGCAAAGTCGTTACGAGTTCCGTTGTGACTTTAAGACACAAATATCAGAAATAATACTCATTTGATTGAAACACTAGTGAAATGCTTTCTATCTTTTCAATTAGAAACACAAAAATTCAATCATGCATAACCAGGTCTCCGCAATTAAATGGAGTGCAAAGTCGTTACAAAAATCACATTTATTCATAATATCCCCCACAAGCTCAAGTTCACCATTTAAATTCAAAATAAATTGGGAAAATTTCTCGAAGTGTATAAAGAAAATCCTATATGAGAGTAGATTTCCCTTAAGAAAAATGTTTGACACCAATTCACAAGTCTGTCTTCATGGAATGGAGGAGATACTAAACACGTCATCCTTCTGCTACACTTGATTTTCTAGTCTTGAAATTCTTCTTTGAGTTACGGGCGTACCTATTTTAATTAAAACCCGTCCGTTTATATTTTTAATATCAGATTTATTAATCATTTTAATTTTTCATTATTTCTATTTTTGATTATGAGGATAGACTGGACCGTCTCAATAAACAAGATAAAAAAGGAGTCCAAAGGGAAGAAATGAGAAAAAAAAAATCGAAGCATTCCGAGACCGCAGAAACGTGATTATGTATTGCATTTTAACTTGACTTGGGAAGGTAGGATATGGAAAAATATAAAAGAAGGGGAGGATATAAGAAAAAGGTATACAAGATAAACAAAGAAATAAGGAAAGTGGAGGGCGAGAATAATTTGAAAATGTGTATTTTGTTAAATTTGAAGAGAAAGAGGAGGACATCAAGGAAGGATAAGGAAGAAATAAAAAGACGAGAGCGGGGAAAGAAAAATAATACGTAAGCAGAAGTTAAAGAAAGGAAGGCAGGAAGGCGGAGAAATAGGGAATGAGGAAATGGACGAAAAGTGATAAACAATAAAAAAGGAAGGTAGAGATAGTACGGTAGAGATGAGAATATTCACGTAAATGTACAGAGATAATGAAATGAAAGATATATTTACTTATGAAGGCTGAGTGATTAACTCCTTCTTTTGCCCAACTTGTATCACTTCTACGTTTCTTACCTCTTTTTTTGTATAGTACCTCAACTTTTGTCCGCTATTTTTCATATTCCTTTTTTTTCGCTCTTATTTCGATCCTTTATATTACTCCTGCATTTCACATCCTACATCTCTACCCTTTATCCCCTTCTTTAGGTAGAGAAAAGGAAGCGAGAAAGAAATATTTCAATGAGGAACAAACTACTTGAGAGAGAACAGAAAGGAGCTAAGGTTAAGAAAGGGTATGGAGAAAGGAAAAAAGAAGATGAAGGGAAGGGTAGACAAGGAAAGAATACAGTATGGAATCGAGGGGTGGGGAAATATGCTAGAAGTGAAGGTTATAAATAAATGATGAAAGAAAAATGGAGAATTGCCGAAAGTGGGAGAGAGCGAATAATAAGAAGGTATTTCATTGGTAAAATTTAGTGAGATTATAGTATAGTGGATTATAGTACGATAAAAACACTATGTAATTTGTTCATGAAAATGAATTGAAAATACTTTCGACATAAAGAGTTGTATAAAATGGATTTTTATTCATTCAAATTCGCAGTTACAAGTACAAGAAAATCAGTTTCAGTTACCACTACATGAAATTCAAGTTACATGTGTAATTTGAAAATGCTTGAGTTGTGAAGAATTTGCTAATTATGTGCAGCCTCTCTGGTGCCGTAAGAATGTGAACTACGGTATCATTTGTCGAAAATCTTATTTATTTTCCAGACAGTCAACATGATATTAGAATACGAAGACAAGAGATTTTTGATGAAAAATTTCCTATCTTGCGACGTGGTATATATGGCATAGATCAAACTATGTCATGTAACAAATTATATCAACATATGCTCACGGGTTAAGTAAAGATTTCGGCATAACACACACACATGTACATAATCGGACAAATGTGATGTCTTTAAGTATATAGTTTCTCTTTTTTTTCTTACGATATAAAAATTTTGGAAGATATATGTGAAAAATAAGGAGTAAAAGCCTATACAACCGGTACAGAACTTCTTCAGAGGAAGAACTTTTCCTTCAGAAAGACTATAGGACAAATTTTTGACCAGCTGGAGATTCTAAGGTCAATCAAATCAATTTAATTACAGTACAAAATTCCTAGAAAATAAAAAGAACAAGAAACCACTGATCAAATATGGACAACATAATCTTGAAATTCTCAATTCTAATTTTAAAAATCTAATTTAAAAAAGAGGAAACAAAAGGGGGCATCCGCCAAATCCTTTTCCTTCTTCCTTCTTTCTACTTTTTAGTATTTTTTGAAAATCAACGTCAAAAAATACTCACGAAGATCTACCAATGGTATGGTTTTCATTCAACACCCCTTACAATGCAACAGAAACAAACCTTAAAACAATTAGTAGTCAAATTTGCATGATGGTATTTGAAGAAGGATTCAAATTTTGATTTATCTTATCACTTCAATTTTTCAAATTGTTTATTATATCAATACAATCACTGCTCTTCTCTATTGTTTGTTACTCCTCTTTAAGATCTTCTTAATACTGCAGTCGCATCATGAGCCGAACTTGCAAGGCATTCATTAAATTCATCAAGAGCTGATTTTGCTTTTCTTTCTAATTCAGCAATAATATCGAGACAGCATCCTTGCGCACGCTGTAAATAAAAAGTGGCTTATTTTTTCATATTTATGTTGAAATTTCATGTATAAATTAACGCCTATAGTGTTTTCTAAAATATTGATTGTATGGCCATCTTTCTAATATGTCGAGAATGAAATTCGGGACTTGCAAATTGAAACGTCCGAAGTCTTTTCTAAAATGTACGCAATTTGAATGAAAGAATTTGAAAATTGAAAATCTTCTTCATGACATCATAGTCTCTTCTAACTCAATAAAATTGAGTTTTATGGACACAAATTCTAAAAAATGCAAGTAATTATATTTGGCAATTTTAATTCAATTATGTTGGGATTTCAATATTCTGAGAAAACTACGGAAACAACCGAAACTTTTTCTATTAACATTTAATGCAAAACTTGCTTCGTAGCTGCTTTGGTCTCATTGGAAATTGATAAACATACGAGACTGGATGAGAAAAGGACGAATATTGTTATTGCAATAGATTACAAATAATATTTTTCACGTACATTAACATTATTTTCAATAGCGGCTTCATTATGACATCGTAGGCAATCGAGATATCCAGGATAGAAGTGTTGTGCATAGAATTGGCTATGAGCCTTCCAACAGTGCACTTTTTCGTCATAGTTCAAAAATGTTCCTTTTTGCTGTGTGGCTTCTTCTGCGGCCTAGTAAGGAAAAAAAATCAAAAATGTAGCAGAAGTTGTTCATTTTTTTGAAGTCAACAAATGTTTAGCATTTTAAATATAATTTCCGTCAACTGACTTTAAAATCAGAGAATAATTGTCTGTCGACGTCAAATACTAGTGTAACAGATACGTTACGCAAGACTTCCAGATTCCGTTCTGATGTAAATGCGGCGGAGACTGTCTGTAAAGATAAAGAGTAATGATAAGATTGGACGAAAATATTATTTTTTAAAGTTCACAGTTCGATTGTCAATACATTACGTATTTTATATTATATTTTAAAATATTATTATATATGAAAGACATCATTCCGCAACTGCCCAGATTTCAAAATCATGTTCTTTGATTGACTTCAAATTGTGGGAAAATGTTCGCCTATCCAACATGGAAAAGCTCTATCGGCCTTGAGAAATACATTCACATCATAATATTTGCGGTTCGCGAACTATTTTCTGCGCACACCGTGTAATGTATAAAAAATGAATAGTCAAAAAGATGATTGAAAAATTATCTTGATGATTTACGATTGGTCATTTAAAAAAATGTTTAACAGCAATTTCATTTGACTTTTTCAAAGCACAAATTCTGATCTTTCGACTTTTTTTCGTATCTCGCGTCGTTTGGCTCAAAAATTAAATCAACAATATCCCAATAACATTTTCCATACTCAAAAAACAAAGACTTCCTCCTGCCAAAAAATTTTTAGAAGCAAGTTTACAGGTCTTCGTACAAGCAAGAATTTTGATATTTTGACTGTTTTCCGTATCTCGCATTATTTGGCTCAAAACTTGAATTTTCGATTTTTTTGAAAAATTCGAAAAGTTGTTACGACAATCTTGTGGTGCTTTCAAAAAGCATCCTTTTTTCTTTCCTCGACTTTTTTTATATCGTGTATTTTTTGGCTTAAAATGTTCATTTTCGTTTGTTTTTGTGAATTTTGTAAATGCTATAGCTTTGATAGTTTTATTTTTACCGAAAAAAATCATGCGGATGAATTGTTCGACTTCCTGAGTATTACGAATAACCATACATATAATTTTCAAATCTCAAAAATAAACTTCAAACCTTGAGAGTGCTCGGACTCTTTGACTTTTTGTCAAAAATGGCTGCCTAACGAACTGGACCTTCTGTTTTCGACACTAAAAGAGTGTACTACAGCTCAATCCAATAGATTAATTTTTCCAAAACTTATCGTGTTCCCATACAGCCATACATACATACATACATACATACACACACACAGACGCACATACATATAGAGAGACAGACACATTCGTGAAAACCTGTTTTTCGGTTTCAGAGGGTTTCAAAACGTGGACATTTGACAAAAACGGGGGAGTCAAATTTTACACAAATCTGATACTTTCTCTGATAAGAATGTAAAAACATTACGCAAGAAAGTGATCTTCACTCACTGGTATTTGAACTCAACGTTGATGAATCGATTTTTGATCAAACTCAAATCTTCGTAAGTGTAAAATTCACAATTTCAGCCCACATTATGAATATTTCAAATGATTATTTCTACAGCATGATCAGACAAAAATTTGTGAGATAGACTTTGAAATAATTTTGAAAATCATCAACTCTGAAATATTTAGCTCTACTCTTTATTTTTATATCTTTCAACTCAGTAGTATGAAATAATAGTATAAAATTAGAGAATGAATGGGAATTAGAGTGGTAAACTTTTTTCCAATGACCAAAATATTGTGTAATGATGTCTCAATTACGAAAGAGTTGATGAGGTGAATTTTTGTGTTTCGTGAGTTTGACGTGCTGATACGCCCTGATATATATATATATATATATATATATATATATATATATACATACACATATATGTAAGTTACTTAATTTTCCAATGTGATAATTTATAATTTTTAAAAATAACTTGTGAGTGACTCACTTCGAAGGCATAAAAAGCCAATAAGGAGAAGATCACACACTTCATGATTGGATAATTCGTTAGTAATTTCAACTTTGCAGCAGAGACAAAGCACAAGTACCTAATCTCAGCCTGTAAAATTGTCCTTTTATACTGAATACATAACACAGGTGGAGTGTTAATTTAGTTGTCGTCAGAGCAATTAGTCCAATCATGATTTGATGCCTCGGGGAAGGTTAATTTGGGTCAACAGAAATCTGAATTCTAGAATTTTCGTTTAATGGTTCTGATAGTAATGTTTACAGTATGATAAAATAATTAAGATTTCCGACAAATCGCGGACTGAGAATAAGAGTTTTTTATCTACATTTATTTAGTGTATTTCAAGTACAAATAAAGATTTTTCTAGTTATATAATGTTCCATCTCCAATAAAATTTACTTATAAATGACACTATAATTAATCTGAATGAAAAAATGGAATTATTACGACATTTAATAATCAAACCATATTCTGTCATATGTAATAAGTAAAAAAGCTTTTTTTTACATTTGTATATTTATTATCGCAAATTGTCATCTAATGATATTTGCTACTAGTTCAACCTAATTTTTGATTGAATTTGATAAATTCTAGCTCTTTAGAATCAAATATTCCGAATATAATTTTTTGGAGGCAAATTATCTTCCCTCTATTCTGTAAAATTAGGTTGACTGGGGTTAAGCGGCTTCAGTTTTCTCTAGCTCAATTATGTTTGAGTAGTTAATAATTTTATATTCAAAAAGCTTTATTATTCTCAAAGAGATAAACGTTAATCTCAATTTTCTTTTGGTTCTACGTGAAGTTAACGAAACCGGTGATGGAACACTTTAATTCTTAGCCCGCGCATCGTTGCATAACTTCTGAAAGAATATAATACTTAGTAATAAAAGATATATTGTAAGAGATTCGAAAAGAGTATAATTTTCTTCATCTTTTCCATGAAAAGCCAGACAAAAATTTTTAATAACTGTTTAAACAATTGAAAAACATCTTAGACAAAGTATATCACTTTTAGCATTCATTTAGTGCGTACTTTATGTCCTAAAATTGCAGCTTTCCAAAACGTGGTGAATCGGGGAAGGATTTTCTGATGATCATGATTTGTAGGCCGCGGTGAAGGTGAAGCTGCACCAACAAAAATCTGTCTTTTCTGGAATCTTTGCTTTCCTGTCTTCAAATCATTAATGAAGTGTTCTATCTTCGATATAATTCATTAATGAAATAGAGTAAATTTTAATGGAATTATTCTAATTATCAAATTGATGGTTGCATTCCATGAGAATCTAACTGACATTTTCACGACTTTGCAGTAGAAAGAAAGAGTTCTCAAGAATCAAATTTTTTCATATTGAAAAGGTTGAGAGAGTATTCGTCCGATCCGCGCTTATACATCCCATGCAGTGAAGGCGGACGCGGACTTCTAAACATCCATTGTCCTTATGATCGAATTATCTTGGGTACAGCTCACATCGTGGCAAATGGGAGAGATCCTCCCCTGACAATGGTCAGGAACCACGAAACGTTTGGCAAAGGAGCGTTCCTTTGGCGAGATTACCAACGAGACCTTTGGCCTGAATTGACATCAGAAGTGAGGAAAGTGCATCATTCCATCTTGATGCCACACGTTTGAAAGCCCGAGCGAAAGAAGTAGAGGCAGATAACTTCCTCGAACAGCTCCTCAAATCATCTGGACATAATTCAGACACAGAGGGTTTAATTTTTGCGCGTCAGAACGCAGTCAATGTGTCATTTCCATCTTGATATACTGCAGCCGCATCTGACATGAAGAAGTTCCCAGCGACAGATGCAGAGCGTGTCATGCACATTCTCAGAACCTACGGCACATACTATCCGGGTGTCCCACTCACGCGATAACGCCGCTTCTCCACAGACAGATTGTGGCCCTGAGAGTCCTTTATTACCATGTTTGTCGTTCTTCTGGTGTTAGCCGCTATCCTGCCCTGCTGAACGCTTCCAGAGAGATATAGTCACTTGTCGAAAACAAGTTGTGCAAAATTACTAGAACTTCGACTTCAGGCTAAAAGTTGTACACTCGAGGCCTGACATCGTACTCCTTGACAAAGAGAAACGAGCAATGTTCGTGATCAAATTCTCGGCTTCGGTCGACGTCAACATCATATTGAAGGAGGTATCGAGACCTTATACGGGAGCTGGGGCGAGTGTACGAAGAATATTCGGCTAAAATGATTGTCCTTGTCATCGGTGCTCTCGAAAGTGCAAGACCATCACTGGTTCGTAACCTCGAAGCCATACCCGCGTGCCAGAAAAATGCTAAGGCACTTGCAAGATAGATACTAAGAGCTGTCATTCTTCAGTCGCTTCGTATCCTCGAAACTCACGAAGGTTTCGCTAGCTCTTCATCGTGATTCCACCGTACCATGTGATCACCCATGTCACGGTTGTGAGGTTTGACTATTGATGTGATTTACCGCGGGTCTAATGGGAGCCAGTGTCATTTTCCTATATGGCAGTCACTTCCAGGGAAACCCTGCGGCGGTTGTTTGATCAATTTTTCCCAATATATATTAAATCAGAATGCATACGTAATGCAGACGCATGAATAGAATGCGTACACATTCTACGTGAGAGGGTAGATCGCTTCTGTAGCTTGATATTATGTTAGATATTCATCAATTCAAAAATTATTTAGTAGCTAATTATTTTGATTGTTTAAACTTAAGTCGTGGAGAGCCTCAATGCTAAATAATCATCATTTACACTTAAGTTTCGAGCGTGCCGCTTGCACGCACAAATGTATGATGTCCTCAGTGGCACATGTTTTCAGTAAAATTCTACGTACGAAAAAAAAAATTAATAAAAATAAAAATAAATAAATTATTAACTATTTCTATTGTACATACTCTACGTACACAGTGGCAGGATAGACTGCTTCACTAGTTCTATACTACGTTAGATATTCATCAATTTGAAGATTATTTGCTAGCTAATTATTTTGATTGTCAAGACCTAATTTGTGGAGAGCCTATGTCCTGAAACATCATGGCTCTATTCGTTAATTATTACCTTAATGAATTTTAACTTTGACCATCCATGATTTCAATGAAAAATTTAGGAAAAATATTCATATTCAGATTTCAGTTTCGTGGGTGCCCTGAGCACGCCCAAATATATAATGTCCTCAGTGGCACGTGTTTTCAGTAAAATTCTACGTACGAAAAGATATAATAAATCAATTAATTCTATTGTACGTATTCTACGTTCACAGTGACAGGGTAGATCGCTTCACTAGCTTGATATTATGTTAGATATTCCTCAATTTAAAAAGTTTTTAGTATCTAATTATTTCCATTGTTAAAACTTACGACGTAAAGAGCCCAAGTCCTAACAGATCATGGCTCCATTTATTAATTATTACCCTCATGAATTTTAGCTTTGACCTTCAATAAATTCGATAAAACATTGAGGAAAATTTTTTGTATTTATATTCAAGTTTCGTGCAAGTCCTGCGCACGCACAAACATATAAGCTTGATATTATGTTCGATGTTCATCAATTTAAAAATTATTTAGAGCTAATTATTATGATTGCTGGAACTTACGACGTTATGAGCCTAAATCCTCATAGATCATGACTCCATTTGTTAATTATTACTCTCATGATGTTTATTTTTGACCTTCAATGATTTTAATGAAAGATTAAGGAAAAATTTTTGTGTTTACATTTAAGGGGGTCTTCTGGTCTCGAGGCCCTGAAATGAGGGGTATTTTTGGGAATTAATTGTGACGGCTCCTGTGAATATTTTTTGAAAATTTTTTTTTATTTCAAAGGTACATGTTTTGTCTTCAAAAAAAGATTTTTAGTTGAAAAAAAATTCACACCCGCGACCTTGAAACGGTGTAGAAGACGTCAACCTCCAATTGGACCAGGTCCCCATCCTAGTAGCCGTTTGACCATCTGGGTAACCGGAAAGCAGAAGTTAGATATGCGTTCTCTTCAGAGTGACAATGGCTATGTTTTCCCGTGACAGATTTTTTTTTAAATTTTATTTCAAAACTTATGCAACAATTCGTAAAAAAAAATTTTTTTGGTCATTTTTTGAACTTTGAGAAGCTATAAAAATGGAACGAAAAAAAATTTCAAAAATCGCACACGGGAAAACATAGCGGTAAGTTTTCCGAACATTTTAAGACCAAAAACATCAAAATCGGTTTATATTTACTATGAAAAGTGTTACTAGGATGGTCAAAAAACACGATTTTCGGGAAAACGCGTTTAATCGGTCTCTCCCACATTTGGAAAAATGTAGATCCCTTATACTCTGGTCTTCACCTTAGTCTTTATTCTGAATTCTATTGGTAAGTATAGTATTGCAGAATGAATAATCATCATCCATAAGGATATTCTACGTGTACAGTCAAACAAAAAATCACCCAATTTTTAACTTGATTTATAAAGTCGAAAAAAATTGGTCCACTTAATAATTTATCGAAGTTTGGGAAAAGATACTTAAACTTATTTAACACAAGAAACATTCAGGACATCATTCTATACTCGAATTTGTTATTTGCATAATTAGGAATTTCTTTATTTCAAACAGAAGTCGTAGGGTTATTCCGGTATAATTCGTCTAAGTCGGTTGCGGCATATGTTTTTTTTCTTAAATATTGATACACCCGTGTGAAGTTAGCCCCCCGAGTTTCACATTTTTCCAATTTTCTTTTTGCATACGTTTGTACGTCGTTTGTACCATTTGTACATCCAATATGTTCTTTTGTACCCTCTTGGTTACCAAACTAGGGGCAAATAAAAAATTTCGTTTTCGCCCCCCGAAGTTTAAATTTTTCAAATTTCCTTTTTGCACACGTTTGTACGTCGTTTGTCCTGTTTTTACCCACTTGTTTAACAAACTAGGGGCAAATCGGAATTCCGTGTCGTCCCCTGAAGTTTAATCTTTTAATTTTTCGGTTTAATATTGTTTGTACGCCGTTTTCACGCTCATCGTTGATTTTTGCTACCTGTATTATTAGTTTTTTTTATTGTGATTAAGTAAGTTTCAGTTTTTCATTGATTCAGGGTAGCTACTTTTTTTATACTCTTTGTCTCTTGGCTATCTTCCGGTTCTCTAAGCAGAAATTCGTAATTCGTCCCGGCTGAAAAATAAAATTGATACATGCGTTCTAAACTACGACTCAAGACAGGTTTACGTGAAAACATCTTCGATAAACGTTAAATGAAAGTGAAATATTACTGCAATCAAAGAATAAATGAAATTTTACAAAGATTTACAAAGATTTCAAAACATTACAAAATACTTGACAGGGCCGTCTCTACCATATAGGCAGACTAGTCGGTGGCCTGGGGCGCTACGATAATAGGGGCGCGAAACGGTTGGAAGGGCGGTAAAAAATCTCGAAATTAGGAAATTATAAGCGTGCGAAATACCAAAACAATAAAATTTTGAATCCGGGAAATGAACGAATGTGAAATAAAGTAATCAAAACCTAGGATAATATTGAAAGAAAACTTATGTTTTTTTATTTTGAGACATCGAAATTTCTCAAGAAATACGTATCCAACGAAAGAATGTCCGTAATAAAAACTTTCCATTTCCGAGAAAGGAAAGCGACGCCGCAAAAATGTACCCCACAACCCACCCTCTGAGGGCTGTAGGGGGGTAACTTTAAAATTCCAAATGAGGACCTATATTTTTTATTGCAGATTCACATTCTTCATAAAGAAATACGTAAGTTTTATTCGAAAATTTTTTTTCGATTCGCACCAGATGGCGATCCATTTGCGGGTTTATATCACAGGTTTGGAATGCGGGAGTCGCATCCACATTCCACCCCCGGTGATCAACCCTCGGTTGCGTCTGTGCCTGCGCGACTTCAACCCGACAATGTATCGCCATCTGGCGTGAATCGAAAAAAAATTTCAACTAAAACTTACGTAATTTTCATGGAGAATCTGAATCTGTAATAAAAAATATAGGTTCCCATTTGAAATTTTGAAGTTATCCCCCCCTACCGCCCTCACGGGGTGGGGTAAATTTTTGCGGCGTCGCTCTCCTTCCCCGAAAATAAAAAGTTTTTATTACAGACGTTTTTTTTTGTTGGATGCGTATTCCTCGAGATATTTTGATGTCTCAAGATAAAAAACACCCTGTATATATAACCCCGCATATATCCAAGGGCACAATTTTTGATCTTGCCTAGGGCGCAGAAATTTCTTGAAACGGCCCTGACACTTGAAAGATTTGAAAAGATTTCAAGGAAACGTTAACTTCAACTAAAATCTTACGTAAATCAAAGAATGATTAAAAAAGACTCCAAAAATTCCGAAAAGGGTTCACAAAAATGTCAAAGATTTCGCTACAGAAAATACCTATGTAGGTCTCTATTAGAGTTGGCTGAAAACCTTCCTTTTTCGAGTGACAGATTGTAATAGTGAGTAAAAGTTGTATTCGCTCAACAATAGTAAGCCCTTCAAATTTTAGTTTGATCGGATAAAATAAATAATCTAATTTTTATTCGAAATCTGATTTTTGTCTAAAATCGCGATTTTTCCAATTTATGATTTTTTATTAAATAATGCATGAAAAGACCTTTTTCGAGATATTCACATTTTTATCGTGTATTTCACAATTACCAGAAATTAGGGTACATAACCTATTTGAAATGTTAGATAGCTCCTAAACAAGTACAAATGAGCATTGTATCTAAATTGTAATTACGGAACGTGGTCTCACCATTTCCAGTAATCCTTTTTTCTATATTGCTCCATTTTGATCGATATTGCTATAATTAACATTAGAATAATAATATTTTGAATACATTTTGTTTCATTAATGAATCATAAATGTTTATAATTTTTTAAAAATTTGAAATAGTCATTTTTCGTGCTGAAAAGAAGATGGGAGAAGTTCTATCACGTCCTATCCCTTTTCCAGCTCGAAAAATTACCAATAATTGCTGTTTTTAGCAATTTGATAACTATTTTCTTTGAATGGACCTTGAATATTCAAATTTCGAATATAAACGAGCTTATATTTGTTATCAGCGCCTCAAGATACATTAGTATACCTGGCTCAAAAAGAACGATAACAGAATTAGTTATGAACGTGATTTCCACAGATTGAAATTTTTTTGTATTTTTTGGGTTTTTGAGGAAAAATATGCAACTTTTTGACTGCTGAAAAACTTCGACTGAAAAATACACAAAAAAAAAAATTTCGGAAGAGCCGCGATTCTAGACAATTAAAAAATCTAGAAAATAAAGAAGAAAATTTATCTTTAATTTGGAATTTTTTTTAATATGCAAAAACCGAGTTTCTTGGATTGTGCTAACAGCACATTCTTTTGAAAAATTTAAGTCATGTGCTTGAAATATTTGAGCTATGATCAAGGAATCATGCCACTGTTTTTTTATCATGAAAACAATTTTTTCCTTCCCCCCCCCCCTCCCAAAAAAAAACAAAAAAATTGAATCTGCAGAAAGCACGTTCATAACTGATTCTGTTATCGTTTTGTTTGAACCGAGTATACAAATGTACCTTGAGGCGCTGATAATGAACGTAAGCTCGTGAATATTCGAAATTTAAATTTTCAAGGTCAATTTGAAAAAATAGATATCAAATAGCTAAAACGAGCAATAAAAAGAGGCAGAGCAATGGGAGGAATGGTGATGGGAGTAAGAAACGAATTTATAACAGAGAAGGTTGAAAAAGGGATGAAAG
>JAUMHM010083536.1:0-13210 GCA_032362435.1 Melikaiella ostensackeni
TTTGCGAAGCTCTTCACCTGGGTTGATTGCTAAAGAGATTGATCAAGCGACTAGTGTCGGAGCGACGTTGTGAGATTGATATAAAACCTTTTTCTTCTCCTCCTGAACATTCCGTACCCAAATTTACCATACAAATTCCTTCATCCCCAGTAGTGAAACGAGACCAGAACCGAACGAGTGACGCTTACCCCGAAAGGGATTTGGCCTAATGGTATAATAATAATAAAAAAAATGTTAGAATTCAAAAATTTTATGTAACTATGACAATTCCAGAAGATATATTTTGGTGTGTTTGCGACCGGATCACTTGAGCCCAGGTTCTTCAGTTTTTCTGAGGTCTTTTGTTTTGACGGCTGTCCAAAGTGGTCTGAATGAAAGGAGGGAACCCTTCCATCTGTCCGCTTAAATTGGTGAAAGAGGATTCCGAGGCCTCACGTTTCAATATAATCTATTTCGGCACTGATTATTTTGTAATGATTTTCCGATAATAATTCCTACGGTATTTTGCTATAATTGCGAAAAAATTATAGGAAATCCATTATAGGAAAATCATTATAGGCCTGTACTGAATTCTCTATAATATTTTTTTTTAAGCGCAATACAAAATTATTTTGGAAGTTAATGAAAATATATGGGACATCGATTAGGAATTTGAGGATGAAGAGAAGAATTTTAGGAGGGTACGAATCAAAACGTTTGAAATTAGATAATTTTAAGTCAAAAACTTTAAATAATTGAATAAATCCCAATTCAAAGTCTTCGATAATAAACAACCTGTAAGTGACGAATACTTAAAATTGCACATTTTCGAAGAACTGGAGGCTATGGAAATGGAGGCATTTTTATTCTTAGGCTTACCAATGTAAATAATTTTAGTACTAAGCATTTAAAACTGGAAATTAATCAATTTTACAACTTAAAAGTGAGACATTTTCATATATAGAGCGTTTAAAATTTAAAAATGTAGAATTTAGAGTGCTGGAAAATTGTACAATATAATATGTATAGCCTTTAGAATTTTAAATTCACAGCCTTCAAAACGTAAAAATTAAAAATTTCCTTTTTGAATTAAACAGTTTTATATTTAGAGCAATTCAAATTTGGCAAATTCAGAATTGAACTTTAAAAATTCGGAATGAAACATTCAAAATTACTAATTTAATACTAATGCATACTCAAAAAAATTTCGCAATGAAACATTCAAAATTACTAATTTAATACTAATGCATACTCGAAATTAAACTATTCAACAATATAATAACTTTAAATTGAAATTCTGCTCACTTGAAAAATTTCGAAATAGCATTAAAAACTGAATGTTTCAAAAGTCACTTTCTAATTTTCCAAGCCCCTTAAAGAAATTGTGAAGAAATAAAAAGTAAATTCGCCTTAAAAATAAAACGACGCAAGAACTAGACATTTAAAATTGAATTATATTAAATTTGAAAATGTTCTAAATTGAACATTTCACACCCAATGCCCCTCGAATTATTATTATTTTTCAAGGGATTAGATTTTACAATTTAAACTTGGAATATAGTAATCTTGTTTTTTATTTGTACATATTAATTGCCAGTGCAATGTTTACCGCGCGCTGTAGCGCGCCTTTAGTATTGCTGAAGTTGGTTCGCACAAAAGCTTTCGTTTTTCATTTCTGTTTTTCAAATTGATTTTTTTAAAAAAGTTTAGAAACACATAAGTATAGAATAATATAATGTTTAACTGACAATATATTAAATTTTTTTAGGAAAATTTTAAAAAACTTTGAAATTGTACAACAAAATGAAATTAGGTTGGTCACCCAAAACTCAGAGCAGATGTCGCCACTTCTTTTAGCTCCTCAAGGCGCATGTTTTCTATATTTTTGTATTGTTTGCGGCGATCAAGGTGATCAACTATTAGCTAAATTTGACGCATGCGTGGGGAAATAACCTTCATTGCGCATGTGCGAAATTTCAGCGAATAGCTGTCCGCCATGAATAATAAAAACTGATAGAAAACGTGCGCACTAATGAGCCAAAAGGATTGGCGATTTCTGCTTTGAATTTTGGGCGCCTAGCCTAATTAATAATTTGAAAATATTTCAAAAATAAATATATCTGACGTTTCATTCATTATATGTCTCTAATTCTCTATCATTCTTTCATACTTGAAATATTTGGAATAAGGAAGAAGACTTTAATCTTTTTATTAATAATTTATTATACCATTATGCCAAATCCCTTTTGGGGTAAGCTTAACTCGTTTGGTTCTAGCCTCGCTAAACTACCGGGGATCAAGAAAATTATGAAATGAGGGTGAGGAAGGAATGTGTAGGAGAACGGGCAGGTTTTAAATCGATCTAGAAGTCATCGCGTGTTGTTCATTTAAGCGACACACTTGTCCCCCAACATCGATCCGACACAAGTCGCTGATCAATCTCTCTATCAATCACCCCAGATGAAGAGGTTCATAAAGCCATCATACATCACGATTCGCGCATAAATACCCACACTAACTAATCCACATCCTTTAAGCAAAGGTCTTTACAAGGGCCTATTATTATTCAAAAATTTTCGTTTCACAAGTCACTCTTCTACTTATAAACAATTTCCCTCCATACTTCCCTATTCTGTCTTCTGATATTAGTTTCAGTAAAAATAACTGAATTGCTAGAATCTATTACAATTACAACTGTTCCATTTCAAGAATGAGTGTAATCTTTAATCTTCTTAGTTTACTGAATAAAAAAGTCGGAATCATTTTGAATATTATAAAAGTTGTATAACTTTCCCTTTTTTTAAAACTTTCAAAGGTGTAAATTTAAAGATTTTAAATCTTGCGAATCAGCTTTCAGCTTGAAACTTTTAACATTAAATTATTTCAAACAAGATTCGTTTAACATTAAACAACCTTGAATTGCAAGCATGTATCGAAACATTTTCATTTTTAAATCCTTCAGAGTAATATATCGTTTGAAAATAATTATATTTCATAGTTAAAAAAATAATTAAAGTCAACGCTTATTTAAATAATTGACTTTAACCTAAAAAGCTTGAAATTTTATAGTTTTGAATTTACATCGTTGCGTAAAAAGAATGACTTTATTATTTTCACCCTCTCAAAAATTATTATTCATTAATGGACAAAAACCATTCCTTAAAAGGTGGAATTAGATCTTTGCAATATATTGAAGTTTATTAACTTTTTTGACCATTTTTTCCGACATGGATCATCAGTAAAATTATTTTATTTTATTATTTTATTATTGATATTGATAATTGAGCACATTTTGAAAAGCTCTCTTCAAAAGAGCTATAATAAAACTTAGATACTATCAATATTTTTTTGTACACTTTCATATATTTTTGTTATTATTTTATTATTTACATTTTCTTTACTATCTGCAATGATTCTTTTAATATTTTAATATTATTTATTTCTATACTGACTTTTATGATTATATTATCATCTACAATAATTGAATTATTTAATTTATCACATTATTATCTTTTGAAATAATATGATGTATACAAAAATATATTGATAGTATTTAAGTTTTATTATAGCTTTTTTAAAGAGAGCTCTTCAAAATGTGCTTAATTATTACAAATATCACAATTTTTATGTACTTTCATATGAGTGGTCTAAAATAAATAATTTATTTACAGTTTCTCTACTTTCTGCAAGAATTCTCTTAATATTTTAATATTATTTATTTCTATACTGATTTTTCTGCAATGATTTTTCTATAATTAATCCTATAATATTCTCCTAAAATCGCAAAAAAATTATAGGAAATCCATCATGGAAAAGTTATTATAGGCCTATACTGAATTTCCTATAATATTTTTTTATAATAGCAATACAAAATCATTTCAAAAGTTAATAAAAATATATGGCAAATTGATTAGGAGATGGTATTTGAGGATGAGTAAAAGGCTCTTAGGATGGTACAAATTAAATCGTTCGAAATTAAATAGTTTTAAATTGAAAACTTTAAATAATTATATAAATTCTAATTCAAAGCTTTTGATAATAACCAACCTGTAAATGAGGAATACTCAAAATTTTACATTTTCAAAGACTTGGAAGCTACAAAGATGGATAAATATTTATTCTTAGGCTTATCAATTTGAATAATGTCAGTAATGAGCACTTAGAACTAACAATTAATGAATTTTTCAAGTTGAAAGTCGACTACGTTTAAGGGTGAATATTTTCTAATTATTTCAAAATTGAAAACTTCAATTACAAATCTGCGAAACTGAAATAACGTTTCAAATTTGCGACGAAATATTGAAATTAAAAATGTTGGAAGGAAAAATTCGAAATTCCTAATTTATTGCTGATAAATATTTGAAATTTAAGTTTTAAATTTAAATCATTCAAAATAGCAGAATATAAAATTGAGAGCGGGCTTTTCAGCTTGAATAAACATTTGAATTTAAACAATTCTAAATTAAAAACTTCCAAGAAATTTTCATTCTGAGGCTTACCAATTTGATTAATTCTACTGGTAAGCATTTAAAACTGAAAATTAATTAATTTGAAAAAATTAAAAGTGTACCAATTTCAAATTTAGAGAGTTTGAAATTAAAAGAATTTTAATCTGAAGTACTGAGAAATGGTACAATATCAAATTTATAGCCTTTGAAGTGACAAACTGACAGTTTTCAAAACTTGAAAAAAAAACAATTTCCATTGCTTTTTTCACAATTAAGTTTTTTATATTTATGAAACTTCAAAAATTGTACACCCGAAATGAATACGCTTAATGGTTAACATTTTTTAATTAGATATCTTCAAGATTGAATACTTCAATTTGAAATCTACATAAATGAAATAACGTTTTCAATTTGCGACACAATATCAAAATTAAAAGTGTCAGAATCAAACATTCAAAATGACCAATTTAATACTGATACATATTTGAAATTTAACTATTCCACTATATACAATTACTTCAAATTGAAATCGTGTGCAATTGAAGAATTTCAAAAAAGCATTGAAAACTGAATATTTTAAAAGTAGCTTTCTATTTTTTTAAGCACCTCTCCAAATTATTATGTGAAAAAATATGAAATTGTTGCCTTGAAAATTATGTTAAATCTGATAATATTCTAAATTAAACATTTCAAACTTAATATTTCTTGAATTATTATTTTTTATAGCGATTAAACTTCACGATTTTTAATCTGAATTATAGTAATCTTGTTTTATATTTGTATATTATTAATAGTCAATGCAATGTTTCCTGCGCACTGTAGTGCGCGTATAATATTGCTAGTATTTAATATATTACAATATTTTTATCAACAAATATTTTACAATTGTTGATATTAATCACTAAATATGAATAAGATCAATGGGAACTAATTAATAAATTCTTTAAGAAATTAATTAGTAATTACCATTTCTATTGTATATGAGATCGCGCCACCAGTCTACAACAACCGACATTTTGCTTTCTTTGGTACTCTCCCTGTAGATAAGCCTGAAACAATGAAATAAACTTGTAATTAATTGATTAATCTTTATTCACAGGTACTCAAAATAAAAAATAGAAAATGAAGAATTTAAAATATAGAATAAACAAAAAACTACCAATTTGAAACATTTTAAATCAAAAAATTCCAGGTTGAGACTCTTAAACTTTTATGATTCTAGGTGAAAAAGGTCAAAATTGTACACCTTTAAGAGGAAATTTAAAAAATGGAAGGGTATCAGATTCGAAACGTTTAAAATTACATAATTTTTTGATGATTATAGTACTGAAAACTAGTAGACTTCCAAATTATATAATTTTCTAAAATTTTCGAATTCTAACGCATAGTTTGAATCAACAAACATTAATCAAATTGAATAAATAAAAAATTGTTAACTAAATGAACTTCAGTTTGATAATAAATTAGAGTCATGTATGTTTTAGCATTTGAATAGAAAGCGTTCAAAAATTTTGGAAATTGTATTTACTTCGGAGAATTAAAAATTGTAGAATTTCAAAACTTAAACTCAAATTAAAAACAATTTCATTTTGCCAGGCGTCGATATTGAACAATTTTCAATTTTACTACTTAAAAAATTGAACATCTCAAAGTTTTCAAGTCTTAAAAATTGAAGTATTTTGAATTAAAGCCATAAACTAATTGTAATTCTTTTAAATTGAAGATTATTTTAATAGAAGTTTCAAAAAAGGTGCACATGAGTAAATTTTGTTATTTGTAAAGTCATTAAACATGAAAAAAATTTACGACACTTATTTCGTGACGCAAATCACACTTAAATAATAAGCGTACATTTCACGAGGCGCGAAGCTATAAATAAACAAATTTATCTACCTCAGTGCATAATTGAATTAAATAACAGATTAAAAAATGTATAATTGAAAGCATCTTTAAACTTATCGTCCACTTATATTTAAAAATATCTTGAGACCTGTATTTCCTTATGTAAATTACAGGGTCTATCTCTGTTGTTTGCTATCAGTGCCACTCATAAATTTTTACAATTGTGTAAAAGTTATGAATGATATATTTCGTATACTTTTTTTATCAGCCATTTGACAGAAATGAAATATGGAGTTAATTAGATGTTTAACAGGTGAAGCAGGTTCATTGTAATTATTGCTCTTCTGTTTTATCATTAAATAAAAAAAGATTCATAGCAAGGTTTTTTCAAAAACATAATTTTTTCATCATATTTCTTGGATACTTCTCAAGGACTCAATTTGAAAAGAAGTTCACCCTAATTACAAAAAAATGCTATTTGTGCTTCACTTATTATTGTCATCAACGCAAGACATGAGTGTAATTAGAAACATTGCAATCTTGCAATTGTCATTTGAATTTTTTAGCCAGATGTGCAAATTGGCTCAAAATTATCTCTTCTTTGTCTATGTTTTTTCACTACTCTATTATTATTATTGTTGTTGCATTCTTAGATGTACAGAAAAAGTGCACTCAAGGGTATAAATTTGGAAACAAGATTTTATTCAAATTACTCGATAATATAGAACAAAAGATTAAATATGACTGTTCCACTTTTATTTTACTTTATGATCTATACAAAAATTGTATGGATTTATCTCTTTTTACATTTCTGCTTATATTTATGTAGATATTTGTCGTTAAATTGTTGCTAATTGTCGTAGTCAACCGAAACGAATTGAAAGCAGAAAACCGGTTAATAATTAAAACACGGTTTGATAATGAGCTCTTGAACAAGACATTTTTGAAAGCATTTGAAAACAATGTTACTAGATATAATTTTTATATTTTTATATTTCATATTAATCCTGGGACGTTGAAAACTTGAAAAAATCATATTTCAAAATTCAAATCTTCTATAACAACTCTTTTCAAGTTTTTTGCATTTGAAAAATACGTTAATTTAACTTCTTTTCCATACATTGGAAATGAAAATTCCATGTACCAGAAATGAGTTTTTGTTTTTTAATTTTTTCTTGTATAAAAAATGCATACGAGAATCTTTTTTAGCAGAAAATATGTTGTTCTCAGAAGAAATTAAGCGACGCTTTTTTCCGATTTAAGAAAACAAATAGACTTTCAAAAAGCACAAAATTGTATTTTAAACCTCTATAACTTTCAGCCGTTTGAGCTTTATCTTCCTCTTTCGAAATCCATCAGAAAATTTCAAAAGCGTTCGGAACTTAAAAAATGGCGTTGATTGTTTTGAAAATATATAAAGCCTATTTTCATGAAAATTTTTTGACATTTTTTTGTCGAATTTGTTTTCCTATAAGCAAGACATCTTCTGAGTTTTATGCGGGCCAAGCCATTTTTGTGACCACGAGAATTTTTTTCTTAAAATTGAATTTACCTATTTTTCTCGCAAACAACGACAAATACGAAAAAATTTTATTTGAAAAGTTTGCTTTTTCAGAAGGTTTTCTAAAAATTAATAATGATAATCTACAAGCGTACGCAGCTAATACATTCTGTTCGCAGCATGAAGCTGCTTTGCTGAAATGCTTTTGTTTTTTATTCATGTTTCATTAAATTGGCTCGTTTTATTATTCAAAGTTTAGAAATACATAAATAAGTGTGAAATAAAGTAATATTCAATTGATAATATATGAAATTCTTTGGGATAAATTTCGAATTTCCGAAATTGTACAATGAAATGAAAACAATATGTAATTGGAAACTAATATTTTTGAAATAAATATATTTTGCGTTTTGCTTATTACGTTTCTTTGATTTTCTTAAAAAAAAAAGCCTAACCTTTTTGACTTCTAATACTACTTTTAGTAAAAATAATTAAATTTGTAAAATCTATTACTATTACAATTTTTTAATTTCAAGCATGAGTGGAGTCTTTAAACTTTTCAGTTTATTATATAGAAAAGTCAGAAAGATTTCAAATATAATAAAACTTGTATGACTTTCCCTTTTTAAAATTTTTCGAAACTGTCAATTCAAATATTTTAAATCTTACTTGTTGATCAGCTTTCAGCTTACAAGTTTCAACATTAAATTATTTCAAACTGGAATCGTTTAATATTGAACAACTGTGAATTAAAAGCATGTCTCGAAACATTGAAGTAGGTTTAAGCTTCATTTTAAAATTCAAAAAATCTCATCGTTTGAAAATAATTACACTATGATTGAAAAAATAATTTAAGGCTTAGTTAAATAATTAATTTTTGCCTGAAATGTCCAAAATTTCTTAAGTTTGAATTTACGTATTGTAGGCATTCAATATTCCTAACTAAAAGCCTAAATAAATGAATTTGCTGATGTTGATTTTTGTCGAAAGTCAATAATTGTATCTAAACGTCCAAAGTTCTAAAGTTTGAAATTTAATTTCATAAACTACATAATTTTACCCTCCCAAACCTATTAATAATTCACCCTCAAAAACCATCCCCTAAGTCGTGAAATTAGATTTTTGCAATACATTGAAGTTTATAACCTTTTCGTCACCATTTTTTCCTAAATCTTCACTAATGAATATTGATTAGTGATGACCTAGGAACAAAATGGTCAAAATAAGTTAATAAAAATAGATGACACATCTGTGTCATATATATTTATTCTTTTTCGGAATAATATGTTGCATAAAAGAATATACTGATAATATTTAAGTTTCATTATAGCTTTGTTAAAGAGAGCTCTTTAAAATGAGAATAATTCTTATAAATATCACAACTTCTACGTACTTTCATATGAGTGGTTAAAAATAAAGTATTATTTACAATTTCTCTAATTTCTTCAATAATTCTTCCAATATTTCAATATTTTTAATTTCGATACTGATTTTTCTGTAATGATTTTCCTATAATAACTCCTATAATATTTTCCTATACTCACGAAAAAGAGTGTAGGAAATCCATTATAGGAAAATCATTATACGCCTGTAGTGAATTGCCTTTAACATTTTTTCATAAGGGCAACACAAAATTATTTTAAAAGTTAATAAAAATATATGGCACATTGATTAGGGGGTGGTATTTTTGGGTGAAGAAAAGGGTCTTAGGAGAGTATGAATTGAAATATTTGAAATGAAACCGTTTTAGATTAAAAACTCAAAATAATTGAATAAATCTTGTTTCAAAGCTTTCGATAATAAGCAGCCTGTAAATGTCGGGATAAAAATTCAAAATTACTAATTTAACGCTGATAAATATTTGAAATGCAACTTTCAATTTTAAATCATTCAAAATTGTAGAATATGAAATTGAAAGTATGCTTTTCAGCTTGAGTAAACATTTAAAATTACACAAATCAAAGGATCAAAAGCGCAACCGAAGAGGTGTTTCAGCGCAGTTTTTAGCGGAGTTTAATCGGAATCTGCAGGATGTTTTGTATCAATTCGTGACTGTGGACAAAACCTGGATCCACCCGTATACACCCGAAACAAAGCAGCAGTCGAAGCAGTGGATACTCCTGGTGAAAGTGCGCCAAAGCAGGCAAAGACTGTTTTGTTAGCTGGGAAGGTTATGGCCATTGGTCACAGTATTTGCATCAAAACTGGACTGTTTGAAAGCCGAGCTACAAATAAAACGGTCACGATTGGTGCACAAAAAAGTGCTGTTTCATCACGACAACGCACTGGCTCACACCTCCGCAATCGCAATAGCAAAAATACACGAACTGGGCTTCAAATTGATTCCTCATCCACCCCATTCCACAGTGGGCTGGGAGAACACCAAAAGTGGCCTAAATTTAGCATTTCGTTGGATTTGAATGAAATTTGATATAAGGGGGTTTTTGACGTCGCTGATCTCGAATTTCACGTCAAAAATTATAAGTTCAAAATGGCGGATCAAATATGGCGCCCAAAATTTCTAAATTTTCACATATTTTCACGAAGTTCAGTACAAAGAAGGTTTTTAAGATTGCTAATTTACAATTTAACGTCAAAAGTTATTAATTCATAATGACTGATTCAATAAAGCGCCTAGAATTTATAAATTTTCACATAATTGTATGAAACTCAGTACAAGGGGTTTTTCGAAGTAACTAATTTCTAATTTGACGTCGAAAGTAACAAATCCAGCATCGTAAATCTAATAAAAAAAACTGAAATCAGAAAATTTCTTGTATATTCGCATGAATTTTGGTAAGGTGTATTTGAGAAACTTGAGTTTCACACAGGTCATTTTTTTGTTGAACGCCTGCATTTAGCCCACGAACGTTGTAGTGTCCAAGGTCTACCACGTGGAGGTTGCAGTGCTCTTTAGACCTCTTTTTGGGGTGCTTAATCAATGTGAGTCCCCTTGCCTCTCACAAATTGGGGTGCTTTTTTTAATGACTCCCCTTGCCTCTCATTACTGATCTCCGCCCTTGCCAAATTCTTCTTCGTCGGTTAGTTCGAGTTCGGCTTATAACTGATACATTTCGGGAAGTCCAGTCAAGTTTTGCTCGGCTTCGTCTCCTTCAATTTCTTCCATATCATCCACATCCGATATCCCTGACGAATTCGTTGTCACAGCTTCTTCTGTAGAAATTGGTAATAATAAATTTCTCACTTCCTCGGGGAGCAGTAAATGTTCTTTTTTTTGGACGTCGCGAATTGAAGCTTGCAGTTAAAATTTTTGGGTCGGAGGAATCCGTGACTCCAAAGAAGAGATCAGTCAAAGTGACCAAGCAGCTGAGCTTTCTCGTAAGATCGCGTCTGTACTGCATAAAGTTTCTATTACGTGCTTCGGACGCTTTTTCACCAAGCATTTCAACAGGGAACAAGCTGTTTCTCATTATGTCTATACCATGGATGAAAATCTTGTGGACCGTGGATGACATAGGGTACCAAGAGTAGTACTTTACGTAAATTTTGACTGCTGAAAAGCAAAGATCCCCAAACAGAGTATAATTTACTGGTACCTGTATAGACAGAGCGACAAGGATTGATTTCATTTTTCCAAGAATTTTTTTGTTTAGTCCTAAACATTCAGTCATAAACATTAGTCATAAACAGCCAGTAGGTTTGGATCCTGAAAAGCTCTACGGGCTGTATTACCGTTATTGGTAGTACCACTAACTCCTGGTTTCGGTTTGTCAACATCAAGCCCCAATTTTTCGCGAAGAATGTTTTGTACCTAAACCTTTCTTTTTGGAAATGTAATCCTCTGACTCTTTCCTCGTACCTGCCAAAGATTGAAGTCAAGTCTGTACGAAATATTCAAGACAAACTCAAACATTCGGACCCATGCATGCAGTGGACTTACCCCATAGATCAGTGAATTTGGATTTGTTGCTTTGGGGTCGAATGGCAGATGGGACAATTTTGCATGGATACCGTGTTTGTAATTATGCTTAAGACTTTGCTATCTATCAGGGTTAAACATAAGCTAAAGTGTATGCGAACGAGAATATCATTCAACATAATTTCTGTAGGCCTCGAATCATTAATTTCGGCTTCTGTTTCGTATTTTCCTCTTGTGATAGCATCTGCTGACTCTTTCACATACTTCAGATTGAGAGGTCGACAAAATCTAGGTGATTGCGATAACTGATTGTTCCAAAGTAGTATATTTTCATTCATAGACCAACGCACTGGAATGAGCGTAGTAGCGAATAAATTTTTATCACTTACATTAAGAAACGTGTTTTTAAAATTTTGCTTGTATGGCGAATGGCCAGAGCTTCCGTCGAATCTCCACGAGCATATCAGCACCGTCTCTATTTCGGTAGATCTTCCCGACTGCTGAACGTATTGCGGCAGATCGTTCTTTTGTATTTCAAAAATTCTACAATGCTTTTTTTGGCATTAACTTTATCGGTCTTGGTTCTATGAGTAATTTTCTTATTTTATGTGCCTCTTCGATCTTCCAGACTTCAGATCGAACGAAGTAGAAGCCCTACCAGGTCCCGGTAAAGAGGCGGTTTGATTCAGATGAGATTCTGAATTTGTTAAGTCGGGTATTTCAAACTCAGAATTCAACCACGAAACATTCTTTGCCCGAAACCTTTCTTGCGTTCGTTTTAAAGTTTCCCATTTGACGTAAAATCTACTTCTGAGAGCCTTGAGGACAACCTTCAGTTTACCCAACTTCTCAGCTTCTATATCTGCGATTTGAAAGTTTAATTTTTTTGAAATGTAACTAACTGACACATTTATGTCATCCACTCCATGCTTATTAGAAAAGCATTTTATGATTTCTCTTTTTTTGAAAAATACACTCGACATATTCAATATTATAATATATGTACAATAAATGTATTCATATTATAAAATAAATGAGTAAACTTACTATCAATAACTCAGAAAAATCTGACACACGATGATTTTTCAGCACTAATCTGACAGGCGGATAACAGACGACAAATGACAGAGAAACAAAAAAACAAATACTAACAAGAAAAATTTTTCCAAATTCGATTAACTTAATGCAATCCGCTATTATTGCACTGTGAATGTGCAACTGTGCAAGCTTAACTTTATTTACTAATATCTTCGTCAAATGTCAATGGTGGCAAAGGATGGCAAATAACCTGATGGTAGACATCATAATGAACCTAAAAGCACTATAGAACTTCAGATATCAGGTGTTACTTTGGGTTACTTTTGATTCGAAAAATATCTATCGCTGTTAATTCCTGAAATGCATGGGTACAAGGTGAGGGAATTCAAAAACGAGCTAATGTTCGAATTTCTTTTCTTTATTGCATTAATTTATGACCACTATCATGAACAACAACAACTGTAACATTTGGATTCATAACATTATGAACGATTTTTTCAAAGCTTTTCTTCAAAAAACAGT
>JAUMHM010083537.1:0-13208 GCA_032362435.1 Melikaiella ostensackeni
AAACGTGACTGAATTTAAAAGTAAAATGCAGGAGGTTCTTCGATCAACGGAGCAGCGTTGTAGAAATGCCCAAAAAATCATCAGATATTGTGTTTAATGCGCGTCGCACTATGCGCGCATATTGCTATCTAGGTAGCCAGTCAAAACTACACATTTATAAAACTAATTATAATTTATAATGTATAGTGGCACAATTTTGAGATCAGTTCGTGGTGCAATCACCATTTTTAATGGATGATATGAAAAAAATCATCCTGCGTGAGATACTTCCAT
This sequence comes from Melikaiella ostensackeni, assembly GCA_032362435.1. NCBI lineage: Eukaryota > Metazoa > Arthropoda > Insecta > Hymenoptera > Cynipidae > Melikaiella > Melikaiella ostensackeni. The sequence continues at coordinate 274 of JAUMHM010083537.1, forward strand.
TAATTATTGTAGTCTACCTCATATGAGTAATAATGATTACTAAACCTGATTGTCTTGAGCAAAGATAAAATAAAGTAAATATTTCAATCAGAAGCAGAATCAATGATATAATGTATGATGCCAAAGTAAGTAAGCCCAACGCACTATAACAACATTTTTTTGCCATAATACTGTTAATAAAATTTTAGAAAATTCAGAATACTTTTCTAAGGAACGCAGTTCGCTGCTATACCTGTATAAGCAAGGGCCACAAACAGCAGCTGGAACGAAAGGCTTCGCAGAAAAGAATCTGCAAAATTGTTGTAATTGATGTCTCATAGTTAACGTTAGTAGCAATTTGACTCTCGTACTGACGATATGAGTGCCTTGATTTAATGGTCGGTGCTTGGACTTCCAACGTATTGATTGTAAATTGACCAAAGGTCCTAGTTTGAACATAAAATCTGCGTAGTGTACCATGTAATGATACTTCGGTTAAAGATTACACTTGAATAAGGAAATATACATTTCATGATGTTCCGAAAATATGATTCTTAAATATTCTACCATGTCTCTATTGACATATGGAGCTATCAAACTTTCGATTATTTCTCTGAATACTAGAAAAAAGCACCAAACAGGATTATCTTCAGGGATGTAATCACCGGCCATCACAGCAAAGTATCTGATAAATGTCAACATTTCTGATACCGAAAACCTCATCTTTTTTCTTGCTTCAAGTTCTCCTCAGTGATAGGAGGAACAACATTGCCATCCTCTGCCAAACTATAATCGAAATTACGGATTCGCTCGTTTAGAGTTGAAAGATCAAGATACGTTTTCTGTTTAACAATATAGTGAAGAATCTCCCTCATATTATGTTTCCCAACTCCTTCACAAATGTCATGCATTATATCAACACGTGGGTTTTTTGTTGAACCTCTATAACTGGAAATACTGTTAAAAATACATTTTTCATTTATTTCGGTTTTAGATGAATCATTTTCAGTTACAACAATTAAATAATTTTCAGATTTACGGAGTAGTGTATGATCGGTATGTAATTGGCTGTGAAGAGCATCTTTGTGCACTTTACGTATCCTACAAGGGTGATTCGAATAAACGCCTCGAATAAAACCTAAGAATTCATGTATTTCCAAATTATCACTAAGAATCATAAAGAAACAGAAATAAATTTGTTATCCATTAATTCCTATGTCATTTTCTTCTAAATCAATGAGATCATCAATTATCGGTTCAAAAAAAATTTCATACTAAAATACTTTATCTTCTGATGAAAAAGGAAGCCTAAGAACATATTTTTCAGTGCTGACATACATTCTGGTGGGAAGCAAGCAATAGTATAGTATGGTACACCAAGTTTATGTTGACAGCAGAGCACTTCCTTCATAGGTACATACTATTCATACACAATAGAATGGACATGTTCTGTAGACTTATTCAGTTTTTTAGTTTTATATTGAGAACCTATTATATAAGCTTTAGGCTCGACGTACATGTCAGTTGGCTTTAATACTTGAAGTCTTTTGTTGCATCCTTCTTAAGTTCCTTAAGTCACTTCTTAAATAGTCAGTCTCAAGACCTTCAAAAGAATTAGAAATTGCATCAAAATAAGATTGGACTCGTAACGTATCGTCATTAGGCACATTATTAGTTTTGAAAATTTCCAAAGCTTTAGTCTGAAGCACTGACATGCACTCACCTTCTATTAAGTCGCTGAATCCTACTTCTACTGCTTGTACTCCACTGCGAGTCATTAAATTTGATGAATATAATTTTGAAATGAAAGAAAGTGCAGCGTCACTAACGTCTTGCCGAAGCTCAGCACTACTAGGGTTGTATTCTTGATCTTTCAACTCGTTACGTGAATGTTTAACAACATTATCATTCAATGAGGTGGATTCATCATTAACATCATTATCATCATTAGATTGATTGTTAACTGATTCACAACTACTGCTTGATTGGGAATGTCCCCGTAAGGTACCGAATATTCAGGATGAGTTACTTTGTTTTCAAAATGATTTTTAAATGCTCTAAAGGTTTGGAAGCATCTTACACAAGTAGACGTTACTAGTTACGACGAACAATGTCCAGAACACTTTGAGAATTAAACATTTGGCTCTGTTTAGATAACGTTAAAACAATAAAACTTTAACATAAAAGGCTTCATGTTTCATTCTTAATAATTGATCAACATTACCAACCATTGGTGATACGACTGCATTCTTCGTGTCATAATCTGTTGAAATTTCATTCAGGCCTTTTTGTATGAAAAGCCATGGGTTATAGGCCTCAGGAGGATAATTTGCATGCTGTGCGAAGACAAGTTTCACGCACGTATCGAAGGCTGCTTTCAAAGTCGTGAAATCGTACTTTATAGTATCAACAATGCAATAGCTTCTTTCTAACTTCGTTTTGCTTGGTCCGACGGTCGGGCCGAAAGGCTGCAATGTATCTCCTCTTTTCATCTTATGCAGCCGCCTCGATATTGGAGCGCCAATATCATTAGACGACTGTAAAGGAAAAGTAATCCGTAAAAATTTTGATTCAAAGAAACTATCAGAAAAATATTTTTATCGAAACGAAGCAAAGTTATTTACAATTAAAATTGAACTTATAGTCACGTGAAGAATAAAAGCTTTTTTATATTCGCTTATCGTAGCTCGAGGGGCAACTGAACCATTGCCTTTCCTCTTCTCCTTGGAAAGTTTGGAAACAGATTAGGAATACATTAAAGAACAAAGTTATCCTTGTCAATTGCAAAAGTAAGATAATATAATCAAAAAATGAGCACTTATAACATAGCAATTAAATAAAGTTAAAGCTAGCCGCCGCTTGGATAATTAACTTTTTTAAAGAATTAAATAATGTTTTAAGTACAGCGAATAAAAAGTGGCAGATATCTGTACCTGCATATTAATTAATTGAGAGAATAAAATATAAAAAATGCCCTAAGATGCTATTTTTTAAATATTATTTAACTTCTTCTGATTTGCATTCCATGGGCAGAAGCTTCACCAATACTGCCTTTTTTCAGACCCCAGTCAGAAATTAAAGCTTGAGCTGCATTGACATACCTTTTTTCGAAATCCATTTCAAGCTACAAAAAAGTATTATGCGTGATCAAGTGAAATTAAGACATATTTCTTTTCGAAAATAAATCACTTCAAAAGATTTCATGCATTTATATTTTGTGTTTTGAATTATTGAGGGAGCAAACTCACCAATTAATATCCTGCGACTAGTCTCAGTACTTTGTAGTCCCCATAATACTGGTATAAGGGCATGTATCTGTTATCGGCTGATGTTGATGCGCTAAGGCGAAAGGTATAAGTCAATAGACAGTTTTTCTTCACGTCTGACCAAGGCTCTAAGTTTACTTTTAACCAACCGTTTGCATTCAGGACATCTAATGAGCCTGAAAATGTTTTTATAATTATATTGCTTACTCAAATTTTGCATAAAATTTATTCATTTTCAAGTAATAAACACATCATGCTTTTTACATTCTGCCTCCAAATTCAGTTGTGATGAATTCAGTTCTTCGTTCGATTCCTCGTTTGAAAGAACATCACCCGATTTTTCCAACTTGGTACAATGGTACTTGACATTTCTTGGTATGATTTGGAAGCTTTCCTTCATGACACTTTTGCTTCGTGTCATTCGATTTTCATCGATTTCTTCATAATCGTTTCTAGTTGGGCTACATAAATGATTAGTAATGATTAATATAATAATTAATGTAAATAGTATTATTAGAATTAGAGAATACTGAACTTACGTTCTTTGCACCTCGAGAAGTCTATCTCCCACAATTTGCACTAATTTAGAACGGCATTGTGCGAGGCATTGTGAGTTTAGCAAATTATTCTCTCTGTAATATTTTGAAACATTTTGATGTCATTTTATTTCCAAACATTGTTCAAAAATTAATTAACTTATACCTGGAAGGATGCGGTTCGGAGCTGGAGCTTTTAAAACTCTCAACTATGGATATTGAGCTGGTATTTTCCAAAGTCTTATAAGTCTCTGTAACTCGAGTGCTTTCGTCCTATATTATAAAACAATTAATATATAGTTAATTTAATAAATTTATAGATTTTTACTTATTGTTACACTAATTTAAAAATACATATGGTCGAGTACATGATTACTGTGAAATTTACCGTAATCGGCACTTGGGTTACGGCGAAATTCGCAATAATTTACGTAATTCACTTTCTTCACAGGTAAAGCAATCACTAATTTGAAAATCAATTTGCAATTCAGCTCTAATTTCACATTATGAAAACGGAAAAATTTGCTAGAATCGTATACACTACATTATTTTATTGTTTATTCATCACGCGAAAATTTGCCATAATTTATTAAAATTCACCTTAACCCAATTTCCCATTACGCGGCGAATTCTGCGGTAGCAAAACGTTTTTTTTTTTGAACTCAGGGATTCTAATTGTTCTAACAAAACCGCCAAATCACCAACCGGTTCTATAATTTTGATTAATAGAAGCGGAATTTTCGCCATTCTTTTGATAAGAATAATTTGTCATTTCTTCTATTATCATAAAGTTTAAGTTCCACAAAGTTGAATTTAGCGCGATGTTGATAGATTTATGCAAATTGTGTAACGTGAATTCCGAATAAAGAGCGATATCGATAGCGAACGAGTGTGCGATTTCGAAGAAGAGCGATTGGATGAACGAGCATTTGACCGGCAGTGCGTAGTTTGAGTGAAAATGGTGGAGTAGTCGAGCGAACGTTATCCGAGCATGATCCACTTTCTGAGACCGTTTCCGTTTGTAATTCATTCATTTATAAATACTCATTGAAGTACTTGATAACATTATAAAGAAGGGTGTTTTTATTCAAACACGAGCGGCCCACTTATAATATTAACCTTTTGTGACCACATTTTAAAAACTCATATGTTCTAGCTGTATCGCTCGCAATCCCATTTTTAGAATAATCTTATTCCACTAACTCTGCATGGAAGTCTAGAAAGTGTGGTTCATCTTAGAGAAATTTTTGAGCTCTTACTAATCCTGCAAGATTTAGTCATCTTTTAATGTTAATAAGAAGTGTAAAGGTATTAAAATTGGAGATAGAAAATGATGCGTTTTTCTCGAAAATCAATATTTGGAAGTTCTATAAGAATCTTTTCATATGGACGTGCACATATATTTTGTCTAAAATTTAGCATTTACTATACGTAAAATTCTCTCCATGAGACGTTAATACGGAAGCTAAAATGCAGTATATGAGAAATTGAAACGAAATTATGAATTTTTCATTGGTTTGTTTCTATATTCTTTTTTGAAGCGACTTCGGATAAATCTCATGAAAAAAGAATTTGACTATATTGGCTTCAGGGCCAAAATGGTAATCAATTATTTTCTTGTAAAAGAAGAAAACAAAATTTCAATTGGGTCAATTAAATAGTGGCATTTTTGGTATTGTTTTTATATTATTGGTCTCTCAATTGTGTGTTGTTGTGTTTTATCAAGTATTAAAGAGATTATTTTGAACGTGAATAAAGTGAGGTAAAATCGCTGAGTCTGTAGTCACCTACACATACAATTCTTGTTTTTCTATTTTAAAGTAATAAGTTGTAAGTACATAATGATTGGTGGGACTGTCGTAGTTCAATTCAGTACCATGTGACGCAGCCTATTTAAAAATTCCATAACATTGCCTTCTTATTGTTTGAATAAAGATAAGAATGCTACGCAATCGCGTCCTTGTATAAAAATTTTTTATATCTCATGTTTCCTTTATTTCCCCTAAAATTTTGCGGGTATGCAGTTAATAAATTATTACTACTAATTCTTGTTCAATCGAACGATCCGAAGAAAATAAAAGAAAATGTTAATTAGAAAAAATATGACGGTGTTTTTTCAGAAAATCTTGAAAAAGGATTTTCTCAAAATGTCCACCTTTCAAAATTAGTTTCTTTTTTTTTGGACATATTGCTCATAATATTTTACACTAGAAATATTGTATGCGCGCTACAGCACGCGGGAAGCGTTGCGCTGTCTGATAGTAATATACAAATATAAAACAATATTATGATGATTCCAAATTCAAATTGTACAATTTTTTGAAAAAAAAATATTTGAGGGGAATTGAGTTTGAAATATTCAATTTACAGGATTATCAAATTTGAAATAATTCAACAGTAAATGCCTAGTTCTTGCATGGTTTTATTTTTGAAGCAAATTTTTTGTTTACAAATTAATTAAGTATTATCTCAATTTCGAAAACTGGCAAGCTGTATTAAAAATATTCAGTTTTCAATGCTTTCTTTGAAGTCTTTCAATTGTGCACGATTTGATATTGTACAATTTTTCAGCACTTCAAATTCAAAATTTTAAAATTTCAAATGCTCAAAATTTGAAAATGGTCTACTTTTGAGTTGTAAAATTAAATAATTTTCAGCTTTTTATGCGCAGTAATATTTGTCTTAATTCAAAAGTATATTTTAATACAAACACTTTTGAAAATTTGAATCGCTCAAATTGAACCGAAGATATTGAATTATCAAAAAAAAATTATCCACAATTTCAAGGTCTTATATCTTCGTCAATTAAAAAAAAAAGAAGTTTTATTGTCACTAGCAAAGGAAAGAATCAGACAAGTTATAGCCTAATCTCATCAGCTGACGAAAATTACTGTGACTGAATGACATAGAATCCACCTTCGAATCGTTCAAGCATTGATAACAAACAAGTGGGAGTGATAGCGATTTTACAAAATCAAACTTTACACCTAAAAACTCTACACCACTTATTCTACACGTGAATACTCTGCATATTCATATTTATATAACAAATTAGATATTTTAAAAAATTCAGCATGGTTAAAGCCTACACCATAAAACTCTGCACAAAATAAAAGAATCTAAATTTTGCGAAATTAGATAAACTGTACACAATAGAACTCTGGACAAGAATACTCTACACAAGCGAATAAAATAATTTTGTTATCATTTTAATTTTGAAAGCCCTACACCGTTTTACCATTTGATGCTACAAAGCAAGACACTAACGCAATAATGCAAAACAGCTGGAAAAAACATTTTTTTCAATTAATCATCAAGTTATTTTGTGTAGGGTCTTCTTTGCAGAGTTTTATTGTCTGGAGTTTATTTAAATTCGCAGAATTTAAACTACCATTCTTTGCAGAGCTTTACATTGTAGGATTTAACCGCATTGAATTGAAATTTCGAATTACTTTACAGTTCGCAGTATTTATTATAGTGTACTGAAGAACACCAAATTTTTTTTATAATTCATCTTAAACTCTTTCTTGCCGCGTATTTAACATTTGCTGCAGCTGTCAATGGTCAAAGTAACGAAACCGCATTCGTCATTTCCATTATATTCTAAAATTAATTTGTAGTTCAACAATTATATTAGGCAACCAGCACAAAGATTTCAAACGATTCTTTGCACCCATATAATTCATTGATTATTTCATTGGAATTTCTGCAGACGACAGTGTCAGATTTTTGAAACTGTAGATAGATATAACAAAAAATGGATTGAAAAAGAAGATGGAATGAGGGTTCAGGAAATTATTCCAAGTTATTTATTTAAATAAAATTGAACAATAAATAAAAATCAAATTTATATGTATTGCATTAAAAATTTCTATCAAATAGAGTTATTAGCGATGTCTATTTAAGAGTAAAATTTTTTTCAAATATCGTAATCATTTTTATCGTATAACAAGAAAAACAGCCGCATAAATTGTGTCAGATTCCAAAACCTACGATTCATGCTAACACGAGTTATTCTCTAATACTTACTCAAATATCTAATTATTGGCCTCGATTTTTATCTTGAGAAACTTCACGTGGTTCAAAATAACATGTCTCGTGTGGTTGAAATTGAAACTGAAATGAGAAAGACTGAGTGGATAATGCTTTATAATTGAGTGATATTCCATTTATGCAAAACTGAACGAAATGCAGTAATTATTTTGCAGAAATTATACACAATTTGTGTAAAAGAAAAACTTTTTTAATGATTAGCGAATAATTTCTTATCGCTTCTTACCAATTCTTGAAAAAAACGATATGGTTTTGAAGAATGATAACTTATTTTTTCGGGAAAAGGGTTCTACATGTTGACCTCATTTGATTTAAAAAAAAAGATAATCACTCAAATACTGTAAGATGGGGGGCTGAGCGGGACGTTCTAATGTCACTCTTCCTATTGGACAATGGGCAATGGGCATTACTATTGAGGGTGCGGAGGATAAAGAGATCATACTTTATGGTCGAAATAGGAGCGGGTTTCCCACGAAATAGGCCGGGAAATTTTTCATTTCATTGTTAGCTGCAGGTCTACATATTTATTGATTTTTTAAAAATACACATATATCGTAGACTGAAATTAGTATTTCAAATAATACAGATAACAAATTAAGTGAAATATTTAGATTTTTTGGGGAACTATCTACTTCAGCGATTTGTAACTCTTTTAATATCAATCAGAAAAAGATGTTGTCTTCTACTAGTCAAAATTTTAAAAAATATATAATTCAATCTTTACCTTTATTCGTGAAGGTCAAATATATAAGTATCAAAAATAATTATGATGACAAATTAACGCACGCGATAAATGTTGTATTTTTAGCTTAGCAGAAATTTTCATTCCACGGGTAAACATTTTTTTGTGATTACTCAGCAAACACGTAATATTTATTCGTGTCCTTGGTCCAGATTTAGAGAGTACTCGTATAAGATGTGCTCTTTATTTGATCAATTAAAAAATTTTCAGGAACAATTGACTAGATTTCGTGATGAGTTGAAGGCAAGACTTCGAAACGATGATTTTGCTGAAAAAACCTTGGACTTTGAAGCTCTATATTTCTCGCATCGTCAAATGAAATAACTTCAACAAAGGCGGATTCAACGCCAGCATGTCAACTTGCGTCCAGTTTTTCTTTGAATGCTGAAGAAATATTTTATGCACAGATATTCAAAAAAAATTCTTAACTGCGGAATCATTTCTTTTCATCTACAAAATAATATTTTGTTACAACAGATTGTCTTTTAAAAACAATTATCATTGTTATTGACAATTTTTTTTTGTGGGCAAACGGCCTGATTGCGAACCCCATGGAAAATCGACAATTGAGCCGCCTGATGCAATAACCAGCCCGACGCTCGAATACGCGTAAAAGTATTGTCCGTTTGTCTCAAAAAAAGAAAATGTTCAAAATCGAAAAATCAATTTTTTGAAAATGTAGAATTGTAGAGAATAAGGAAATGAAACTTTTTCCTATTAGAATTTTTTTTGCCAATCTTTTATTTTTAATAATAAAAACGAAATATTGAAAAAAAGTTTCTTCCTGATTTAATTAGGTTTTAAAACTTAAATCGTTCTAACTCGGTTAAATATTATTGAAATAAGTTCATATTTGCAAGACATATTCAAAATACTCTAGCGATGCCTAGGAAATTATGAAAAAGGTAACAATCGCTTATTGTTTACTATTATTTAATTGCAAAATGAGGTCAATCGATAATTGTGTTTTCTTGGTTTCGCCGGTAAAAAGTATCTAGATAACTTCGACTTTCAAACAACTTCCAGTGAGTGATTTGTTCAGCAATGTTGAATGAAGTTTTTCGGAAAATCTCATATCGATTCGTTAAAAATTTACTGAGATATTCACATTTGAAAAAAGTACTCGACGTCTGCCCGCGTCTGCCCAAACGGAACTTCGAGAACGCTGCCTGACAGAGCAGTCCTCGCGACGCATTAGCTAACAGTGCGGGCAGACGTCGAGTACTTTTTCCAAGTCTGAATACCTCACTTGATTTTTAACGAATCGATATGAGATTTTCCGAAAAAATTCATTCGACATTGCTTAATAATTCACTCACTGGAAGTTGTTTGAAAGTCGAAGTTACCTAGATACTTTTGACCGGCGTAACCAAGAAAATACAATTATCGATTGACCTCATTTTGCAATTAAATATTATCAAACAGCAAGCGATTGTTAACTTTTTCATGATTTCCTAGGCTTCGCTAGAGTATTTTGAATATGTCCTGCAAATATGCACTTATTTCAATAATATTTAACCGAGTTAGAACGATTTAAGTTTTAAAACCTAATTAAATCAGGGAGAAATTTTTTTTCAATATTTCGTTTTTATTATTGACAATAAATGATTGGCAAAAAAAATTCTAATAGGAAAAAGTTTCATTCCCTTATTCTTTACAATTCTACATTTTAAAAAAATTGATTTTTTGATTTTGAAAATTTTCTTTCTTTGAGACGATCGGACAATACTTTTACGCGTTTTCTAGCGTCGGGCTGGTTATTGCATCCGGCGGCTCAATTTCGAATCCAAAGCGTTTCAATTAAAAAAAATATATATTGAATGATTTTTAATTCAAAACGTTCCAAATCAAACAATTTTAGATCAGATAAAATTTTGAAGAAGGACAATATTTCGAATGGAATGAAAAGGAATTGAACTTGTGTCATTTCTAAATGAAATAGTTCAAAATTGAATATGTAATTTGAAATTGAAAGTGTTTGAAATTAAAAAAATATGAATCAGAAGCTCTTGAAATTGAAAATTTTCAGAATAAAATTTAAAAAATTGGACAATTTGTTTAGAAAGGAATTGGAATTCTGTTATTTCCAATTCGAAATTAAACAATTTTATTTTGAATTGAAACATCTCGAAATTGAATGATTTCAGATTAAAATTTCGACAACAAGACAATTTCAAAGCGTTCAAAATTGAGTAATTTTAGGTTAGAATTTTGAAAATTCATAGGAATTGAAATTGCATTATTTCTAATGAAAAGCTTTCAACATTTAATATGTAATAAAAAATTGAAAGCTTTTGAATTTAAATGATTGCTTTCTCATAGAGAAAGCTTCGTAACGATGACAATTTTCGAACTTCATTTTTTGACGTATCTTAACGTAATTCGACATCAGGAGTCCGAAAATGAGGTTTTTAACAAACACAACGCGCCCGTTTGTGTGATTCAACGATACTCCTTTCGTGATAACTCGAAAACAAGTGAAGCTATAACCATGAAATTTGGAGTGATTGTACTCCTAAATAATGCCCATTATTTATTAAGCTTAGAGCCGGATCGGAGAAGTATAAATATTTTTTTTCGATCTTATATTTTTCTCTAAAATCGTTTTAGATGTGAATTTTTTTGCAATTTTTATTATATCAGGGGGAAAAATATACGTAGATTTTAATGAAATACATAATTTTTCAACAGAAAACTTCGAGGTTTATTTATGAAATATCGTGAGAAAGACAAAAAATGAATTTGAAAAATTCGAAAATTTCAGAATTTTTATCGCAGTATTGGCAGTAATACCAAGCTCTGTAACCCGACCTTTTTCAAACATGGGGTGGTATTTAGTTGGTATAATTCAAGAGAATGTTTATAGCTATCTCTATACAAAAATTTTCATCTTTAAGAATTTTTGAAGTTTTTAATTTTTCGCTTATAAGTAATTTTTTTTTTCATATTTGGAATATAGCAACATAATAAGTACCAAATTGGTTTATTTGGACAACATGAAGCGATTAATGTATTTAGAAGCCCTCTATGGCCAAATGAAGTTATGATATGTACAGATTTGTACATTTTAATTACCGAATTGGTTCATTTCGACAACATGAATCGATTAATGTATTTGGAAGCCCTATATGACCAAATGAAGTTATGATATGTACAGATTTATAAATTTTGCTAACGTTTGTAAGAGAAAACCTTTCTTAGTTTTCGGAATAAATCAGTATTGTAATTACTAAATTTATTCGTTATGAAAAGACAAATTGATTCATGTATTTTACTGGCCTGCATGATTACATACAATTATGATATGTACAGATTTGTCAATTTTTTTTTAGTTTAAAGGATGAAAAATTTGCAATTTTTGAAATAAACCAATATTTTAAGTATAAAATTTATTCGTGTTGATGAAATGAATCTGTTGAACTATATAAAAACCTTCTATGACCTATGAAAAATAAACAATAAATAATAATAAGCAGTAAGAAATAGGAAACAATGAATGATAAAAAACGTAGACGAAATCGCCTTTTTCATCTCCTCAGACTCCTTTTACAATCCAAAATACTCTTTTCCATCCTCTCAGACTCATTTACAACCCAAAATCCCCTTTTCATCCCCTCAGACTCATTTAAAAATCCAAAATTCCCCTTTCCATCCCGTCAGGCTCCATTTGCAACCAAAAATCCCCTTTTCCATTATTTCAGACTCCATTGAAAATCGAAAATCCCTTTTTCCTTCCTCTCAGACTCTTTTTACTACCCGAAATCCCCTTTTCCATTCCTTCAGACTCCTTTTAAATCCAAAATCTCATTTTCCATCCCCTCAGACTCCATTTGAAACCAAAAATCCCCTTTTCCATCCCCTCAGACTCCTTTTAAATCTAAAATCTCCTTTTCCATTATCTCAGACTCCATTGAAAATCCAAAATCCCCTTTTCCTTCCTCTCAGACTCTTTTGATTGCCCGAAATCCCCTTTTCCATTCCCTCAGACTCTTTTAAATCCAGAGTCCTATTTTCCATCCCCTCAGACTCCATTTGCAGCCCAATTCTCCCTTTTTTACCCACTCAGACTCTTTTTAAATCCAAAATCTCTTTTTCGATTATCTCGCACTCCATTGAAAATCCAAAATCCCCTTTTCCATCCTCTCGGACTCATTTTGCAACCCAAAATCCTCTTTTTGCATCCCCTCAGACTCCTATTAAATCCAAAATCTCCTTTTTCACCCTCTGAGACTCCTTTTACATTCCAAAAAAACCCTTTTCAACCCCCTCCCTCTGACTCAATAATTGATGAAAAGAGGTGTTTCGGGTTTCAATCGTGTGCAAAACTACGAATCTAGCCGACGTTTCGTGAACATTGCA
>JAUMHM010083538.1:0-13206 GCA_032362435.1 Melikaiella ostensackeni
ATTTTTAAAAGGCAGCCTCCCCTTGCCCCGTTCACCCGCTGACGACAGCAGCGCGCGTACAGTTGGTATGCGAACTAAATATAATCATAATAGTACGCGGCCTTCTACTTCCCATTGTGTCGACCGCCCCTGGTCTGTAGTTTGTCTTCTTCGTTGTTTGTGGCTTTATTTCTTTGTCACAAAGCAGAAAATGGACAGCCAATTACAGAAAACCTTTGGCTTTCATTTCGTCTTATAGGTGTTCCGTAATTGGCTGTTCGTTCTCTGCTTTTCGTTTTACGCGCGGAAGCCCACGTCAAGCGACAACCTGACTTGGACTCTTAGTCTTATGTGAAAAGTCTTTTAGATGTGAAGCCGTCTTTAGATTATACAGAACGCTTACAAATGCAACTATAGAACGTAGATATCACAAAGATACAGGCAGTACGAGCTGTTAGGAAAAAAATACTTAAATTATAATTTTTGAAAAAAAATCGACTCTTCGATTCTTAGGGTAAATAATCGATTCACTTAAGAATCGAATATCAAAGAATGGGGTGAAAAAAATCGATTTTTTTTAAGAAAATCGATTTTTTGAAGAATCGAATCGGAATCGAACATCCCTAGCCCTGCTTAATATCAAACCAATCGCTCAATTGTCCATTCACTCTTACACTCGCTATACTACCATTATAAATTGCTTTTATTGCTCTTAGAAGCTAATCATTCACTTCATACCCTTTCAAGACTAATATTATTAGTCGCTCCATAAATAGTACAGTCGCCTTTATCACCCTTTCCCTTGTAGATTGGGACCATAATCGTCTTTCTCCAATCATTTGGAACCTCACCATGCACAGCACACCTCGTCGCACCTCGCGTCACACAGTGGGGCAAAAAAGCATCTGGGGACTAATCAATTTTCAGACTGAACTACTCACCCGATCAGGACATTTTTTAAAATTAGAGAGTATTAAATTGCGCATTGTTACAACGGAGGACATTTTTGAAAATTTTTTATGTGTAAACATCTAAGACCTCGATATGGGGAGCCGCGCCTGAATCGAGTGAAACAATGACTCGAAAGTGTTAATGCAAGGTGTCTCCACAACGTCCATGCAGCATCAACGTGATGCGCGCTATGTCGATTTATAAAGTCCTATTGTGGAGAGACCTTCAAGGCCCTTAAGGCTTTATTTTTGTATATTTTATATTTTGACTAATTTTTTTGACTTCGTACAGTATTCTTCTATATATTGATATGTGTATGAAAGAGTGAAAGTTATTTTTTTTTAGTTCTGCTTTATGTAAAATTTCAGTTAACGTTTACCGAAGATGTTTGCACATAAATCTGTCTTGGGTCGTAGTTTATGACGCACGTGATGTTTTTTTATTTAATGAACAAAATTTAAAAAAAATTTTTTGACTTTTCAAGTCATAAAATTTGTTATTTCACCGAAAATGGTCCAAGTCGAGGCAAAAACTTATTGAAAATGATGTCCAGCAGTATTAATTTAATGAAACGAAAATTTTAATGGTTAAAAACAAATTAGCGAATAAAAGTTATATCTTCTTTATTTGCCACATTCAAATGCACTTAACTAATATTTTCAGGAGAAAATGAAAATAAAATAATGTTAACTAAAAATTAGAAGACTTTAAACATAGATTCCTAATTGTTTATGACATTTTAGTAAAGAAATATGAAATTAAGGCATGTTTAATTAGATAGATTTAGATTTTTCAGCAGAATCAGCATAAATATTTCACTAATGATCTTCTGCTGTTATAGTTTGCGAAGCAACAACAATCGTGTATTATTTGAACAAATTTAACAAACAAATGCATTCTTCCGCTATTTTTGAGTAGATACGTTTCCTTTTTTCAGAAGAATTAATAACTAGTAGATTGCCAATGTATCTTGCTGTTTTACTTTATACTGAGGAAACAATTTTTTATTGTTTAAAAAAATTTAGTTAACAAATTAATTATTTGAGATTTTTCAATGAAGAAATTTCATTTTTTCAACAGAATCAACTACAAACATCTCAGAAATGGTCCTTTGCTTTGAGAATTTGCAGTTAGATAATTATTATGTATTGTTTAAGCAAACCTAATAAACAAATGCATTGCTTGGCTGTTTTTTAATAAATTAGTTTCGTTTTTCTTCAGCAGAATCAACTATAAATATTTCACCAATAGCCTTTTGTTATAATAATTTGCAGTTGGACAATAGTGTATATTGTTTTAACAAATTTAATAAACAAAAGTATTGTTTGGTAATTTTTCAATAGATAAGCTTTGTTTTTTCATCAGAATCAATAACTAGTATGTTGCCACTGTGCCTTACTGTTTTACTTTACACTTAGGTATCAATTTCTTATTGTTTAAACAAATTTAGTTAACCAATTAATTATTTGAACATTTTTCAGTATAGAAATTTTTTTCAGCAGAATCAACTACAAACATCTCAGAGATAGTCTATTGCTATGATGATTCGCAGTTAAACAATAATTGTACATTATTTAAACAAATTTAATTTACAAATGCACTGCTTGGCCGTTTTTCAATAAATTAGTTTCGTTTTTTTAGCAGAATAAACTATGAATATGTCACCAATGGCCTGTTGCGATGACAATTTGCAATTATACAATATTTGTATATTGTTTAAACAAATTTAATAAACAAATGTATAACAGCAAGACACATTGACAACCTACTAGTTATTGATTCTGCTGAAAAAACGAAACGTATCTACTCAAAAATGTGTTTAGTGCATTCAAATGTGGAAAATAGAGAAGATATAACTTTTGTACACTACTTTGTTTATAACAATTTAAATGTTTGTTTTAATAAATTAATACTTCTGGATATCATTTTTAACGAGCTTTTGCCTTGACGTGGATCATTTTCGGTAAAATATTTTTTTTTGACCAAATGGCAGTCTTGAAAAGTCAAAAAAAAAATTTCATTTTTTTATTGAATAAAAAATTTTTGAGGAAATTTTCCAAAAATATCCTCCATTATAACGATGCAAAATTTAATGCACTTTAATTTAAAAAAATAAACGTCCAAACCGGATAAGTAATTTACTCTGAAAATTTATTTGTCCACAGACGCTTTTTTTGTCCCCACAGTGGGTCAAAAAAAGCGTCCGTGGACAAATTGCTTTTCAGAAGACAATTATTATCCGAAATGAACGTTTTTTTTAATGAGACCTAACAAAATTCTGCATTAAACTGTCGTGACGGATTTTTTAATTTAAAAAAAATTATTTAATAACAATTTTTTTTTTAAGTTTTAACTTTTGAAGTGTACCGGTTTTCAACAAATACTTGGATTTATTCAAAAATACCTAGAAAATATGAAACAACTATCTAGAAAATATGTCCATAGGCAATGCAAATGTAAAAAAATTTATTGAATTTGTTATAAACAAATGAATGAATAAAATAGTTTTGTGGGGATTGGCAGCGATTCGTCACTTAATTCGCAATAAATTTGAACAATCCATGGACAAAAAGAGTTTTTAGTTGAATTAATGAGAGTTCATAAATAATCTCTTATGTTATAAGTAAGTTTTATAAACAATTATCCATATCTGGTATTTATGATGAAATAAATAAAGTTTTTTCTATGAAATCGATGATATATTACTTGGAAATGAAACCTAAGTATCATATTTGGTGTATCAAAACAAGAAAATCGCTTTTTTCGTTTACAAATAAATTAGCCGAGAAAAATTTGTTTTAACATTGTTAATAACAATAAAAATAGTGAAGCGTTATTGAAGTATCTGAGAAAAAGTTTGAAAATTTGTTGTCAACAGTTGATTACGCTAGAAGAACAAAGTTTAAATGTTGAAAAAGAGCGAAATAATGCATTTGTTAAGTAAGTTTATTTAAACAGTTATCAAATGTTAGCAATTCATAGCAAGAAGTCATTGCTAAATAATTGGCTGAGTCCGTGAAAAAAGTGAAATTTTATTTATCAATACATAATATGATAAAAATTTGCTTAAACAGTTGTTGTTTACAAGAAAAATAATTTATTGTCATTGAAATGTCCTTAAAAATTTAGAAGTTAGTTTTTTACAGTTAATTGCATCGAAAGAACCAAGTTTATAATCCAGAAATATCCAAATAGTACATTTGTTAATTAATATTGTTCAAAAAATTATCCATTCTTATTGGATGACCAAATATGATACTCAGGTTTCATTTCCAGGTAATATATCATCGATTTCATAGAACAACTTTATTTATACTATCATAAATACCAGATATGGATAATTATTTATAAAA
Source organism: Melikaiella ostensackeni (assembly GCA_032362435.1). NCBI lineage: Eukaryota > Metazoa > Arthropoda > Insecta > Hymenoptera > Cynipidae > Melikaiella > Melikaiella ostensackeni. The sequence goes on from JAUMHM010083538.1 coordinate 4,284, forward strand.
ATTGCTTATAAAATAAGAAATTATTTATGAACTTTCATCAATTCAACTAAAAAAATCAAGTGACGAATCGCTGCCAATCCTCACGAAACGATTTTCATTCATTTATTTGTTTATAACAAATTTAATAAATTTTTAAACATTTGCGTTGCTATTGGACATCCTTTTGAATTAGTTGCTTTATGTTTTCTACGTATTTTTGATTGAATCCAAGTATTTATTAAAAACCGATACACTTCAAAACTCAAAATGTGTTTTTTTCTTTCATTTTTGTTAATAACTAAAAAAAAATTGAAGAAAATTTCAAAAATCCGTCATGACAATTCGATGCAGAATTGTTTTAGGTTTTGTTAAAAAAAAAACTCCAATTCGGATAATAATTGTCTTCTGAAAATCAATTTATCCACGGCGTTTTTTTTGACCCACTGTGCGTCGCACAATGGACGCTTTTGTGAAATTTTGTCTCAAAATCGTATAACTTTAGATCAGAATGGCCTAGAGGGATACAATTTTTGTTTATTAAAGATGAATCCTTACTGAATATAGAAAAATTATAGAAAGAGTGTAGAATTAATGTTTCGACCTTGAAAATCTATGTTGAAGTTGGCATTTTTGGCCAAAAAAATCGTTTATTGAATACCACGGACACTTAGATTTTACATTTTATGTGCTAGATATTTTTTTATATACGTTTTTGCATGTCCAATCTGAATCTGACATGTAAATTAATGTGCTCCAAAATCCAAAACGGCGGATCCAATATGGGGGACTACTATTGTAAAACAAAACAGATTTAACTAAAAATGGCTACACGGGAGTTTTTCGGGTCGCTGACTTAGACTCCAAAGTAAAAATTGAAAAATTCAAAATAGTGAATCCAATATGGCGGCTCAAAATGGCGAAACAGAACTGATTTTCCTAAAATATGCTAATCAGGGGGTTTTAGGGTGCTGATTTCAAAATTCAAAATGGAGGATTCAATATGGCGGACAAAAATTGTAACACAAAACCAATTGGACTAAAAATGACTGCTCGGTATTTTTCGGGATGCTTATTTCAAATCCAGTGTCAAAATTTGAAAATTGAAAATCGCGGATTCAACATAGCGGATCAAAATTGTGAAACAATACCGATTTGAATACAAATTTCTATATGAATAAAATTTCTATATGGCGGCTCAACATTGTAAAAACAAAGCCGATTTGAAGTTATTATTTCTGCGAACATGTGTCATGTTAATATAATTACGATTTTGTGGTTGTGAAATCAGTAATTAAAATGTTATATTGTTTCAACATTTTTTCTACTATTTTTATCTTATACTTACCTCAATGTCCTAAGGACTGCATTAATTCACCTCACTGATCTCTATGGCAGTTCTATTTTTCTTCGTTTTCACTTAAACTTATTTAAATTTGTCAAATAATTGAATTTTGTTTCACAGAAAAAATTATTACGAAAAATATATGTGTGTTGACAAGTTTTAAAAGTTGTGCAATTTTGAGAGAAAATACTGCATAGGTATGCTTAGAACACGACATTGGGCCGGCCAATTTGAATTTTTGAATTTTGACTTTGGATTTCTAATCAACATCCCGAAAAAGTCGCGACTAGCAATTTTTAGTCATATCGGTTTTGTTTTACAATTTTAATACGCCATAATTGATTCGCCATTTTGAATTACGAAACTTTTATTTTTTGCTTGTAATCAGGTATCCGAAAACCTCTAGGGTAGCATTTGTAATCAAATCGGCTTTGTTTTACAATTTTGGTCCGCCATTTTAAATTTGAAATTTTGACTTTGTATTTGAAATAAGTGACCCAAATAACCTCCGAGAGGAAATGTTTAGTCAAATCGGTTTTGTTTTACAATTCCGATCCGCCATTTTTAATTTTTTAATTTTGACTTTGTATTTGAAAGCAGGGACCCGAAAAACCTCCGATTAGTCATTTTTAGTCAAATCTGTTTCGTTTTACAATTGTAGTCCGCTATATTGGATCCGCCATTTTGGATTTTCACCCACATCAATTTACATGTCAGAATCAGATCGGGCATGAAAACATCTACATAAAAACATGTGTAGCATATCAAATGTAAAATCTAAGCATCCGTGGTATTCAATAAACCATATTTATGGCCCAAAATGCCAACTTCAACATATATTTTCAAGGTTGAAACTTTTTTTTACATTTGCTCTATAATTTTCCAACATTCGGTAAGGATTTATCTTGAATTTAAAAGAGAATGTATCCCTCCAGGTCATGATCTAAAGTTCTACGATTGTGAGACAGAATTTCATAAAACCGTCCACTGTGCGTCGGATATCCATGTGGACAATCCATAGGGGAAAACCCACAAGGGCCCACGTAGGGTTCCCTGCTCGTTAGCCCGCACGCTCGATCGGTTAAAATTTGTAAGTCCAAAAGGTTAATATTTTTTGACACTACAAGTTTTGGTGTTTGCTAATTCAGACTTACAAACAATGCATTTTTGTAAAAAAATTAATAACATTTTTTAGAAGTTGAACTTTTCAGATGCTCGTCATGAGTTCAAGTCCCGATCGAGGCGCTCATTAAAAATTTAAAAAAAAAATATTTTATACATGCATACTTATTAAAATATGCTTAAAAATGATGAGGAGACAGTTGTTAAAGATTTTTTTGAAACTTGAAAATTTACCGTCTGGGCAATTACAAAGGGCCCACGAAGGCCCCTCAAAGGCAACTATGAGTGAAGCCCATGCTGAATCCTAATGGATTAGCATGTTGATTCCATGAGGGACCATGCCTGGATTGCCCTCATGGGACCCTTATGGCCTGAAGGCAATCTATGAGGGCCCCTACAGGGGCCTACTCTATTTTTCCACACAGGAAATCTTAAATTAGAGGATTTATTGTTCATTCACTACAATAATGACCTTTCGCATCTATCTGAAAGTTTATCGATACATCTAGCAGGGACACGAACCATCGAAATTTTTCGAATGTCGGTAAGTGTCGGTAATAGGAATCTATATATAGAACTGACACACAGTGGGTCAAAAAAGTACTTGGCAAATCAATTTTTAGCCTACACTTTTCATCCGATTTGGACCTTTTTTTACATAAAAGCTTACTAAATAAAAATAAAAAATTGTGTGTTCAGATTTTGGAAAAAAGTTTTTAAAAGTTTTTTAATTAACAGCAAAATTGAAATTTCTCCTAACTTTCCAGAAGTGCCATTTCTTTAAGATTTTCAGATTTAATAAAAAAGGTCCTTAATCAGTGCAAGAACTATCTGGAAATAATTTCCAGTGGGTAAGCATGAATAAAAAAAATTGTTCATAATTTCATAAGCAAATTATTAGAACAAAAGTCATTATTTGTGATTCGCAATGTTTAGTTCATTGAAATTAATAATTTTGGTATAGAATGTGAGAAAAATACATGTTCTATTACGATTTATTAAAAATAGATGTGATTTGGCAGTTGTATAAACAATGATTATAAACAAATTCACAGTTTGACTATTTTTCACGAATGGCCTCAATTTTTGTTTACGGAATTAACTAAAAATGTTGTTCCGCTGACTCTTTGCTATGATACTTTGCGAATTGATAAAAATTGTTATCTAAACAATTTTTAAAAATAAATGCAGAGTTTGACTATTTTTCACTAAATAGACTTAATTTATTTACGGAATAAACTAAAGATGTCTTGCTAATGACTCTTCGCAATGACACTTCGAAAATTGACATTTTTTTTTTTAATGAAACTAAATTTTTTCATTAAATTTGATTGAAATTTTATGTATTGTGGTAGAGAAATTATCTGAATTTATCGTTTTCTCATTGCTAATCATATGTATTATATGTATATCTGATGAGAATGATAAAATTATGCAAGTGAACTGCATTTTATGATTTGAGACAATTTAGTATGTAATTTATTTCGACCTTCGTAAGATCTTGTTTTACGTAACGACAAAATTGGTGAAAAAAACTGCCGCGCAGATTTTAGTATTTGACTTCATGTCTAAATTGAGGATACGAAAAGGTAATAGACCTGTCTATAACTTGATGACAAGTATCGTTAACATCGTTTCAAGGACCTAGAATCAAGGTCCTTTCTAGCATGCCATAATTTTTCCAAGAGGAAATGCGAAATGCATAAAATAATGAAGAAATAAAAAATAATCTGGAAAAGAGTGCCTAATTATAAAAATGCATTTTTTAATCAAAAAAGTAGAAACGTTTTTGAATAATGAGTAAATTAGATCAAATACAAATTAAAATTATACTATGCCTAATACGTTTTAAAGAATGTTATCAATTTATTTCTTGTTTTCTTCATAAAATTTTTTTATTTCAGTTTATAAATAAATTTTTTGATTCAAACTGATTCGGTCTTATTATACAATATAAGTTGGAGTCGCTTCAATTTACATTTGTACTACTTTACATGTACGTAACGAGACCAGTTTTCCATGACCGTCACTTTAAGTATTCTCTTTCTGCAAAGCTAGTCAAGAATAATTTTGTGACTTTTGTTCATTTTCATTTATTCTATTGCAATTATATTTTTATTAGTTTCTTACTAAACAAAGTTTTCACCCGGCGGATGATTCAAAACTCACGGTCATTTTCCGGTTTTCCCCCGGTCAGTTGTTCATTTTTCCCTGTTAATTTGAAAGAGTTCAAAAGATTTGAATGATTTCAAATGATTTTCGAAGATTTCAAGAGATTTTTAATTATTTTAAAAGATTTAAAAGATTTTTAATTTGCAACAGGTAGATCCGGAAAAGAATTATAATTCTGAGTTGGAACATCAGATAATATTTTGTCATAAGAATTACATTTCTGATTTGGAACAGAGAATTTGGTGAAAGAATTATAATTCTGAATTTGAACATGGTTTTTCTTAATTCCCTTCTTCTAAACCAGCATTAAAATGATTTTCCAAAATTCCAGTTTCGTTAAAAAAATTCTCTGTTTCAAGGCAAATAATAATTTTTAACGAAAATTTCCTGGCCTAAAGCCTTAATTATAATTCTTCACGGAAATTCCCGGTCCCAAACTCAAAATTATAGTTTTTCACTTGAACGCCGTGCCTCAAACACAAAATTATAATTCTTTATCAAAATTCTGTGTGCCAAAGTAAAAATGATAATTCTTCACAGGAATTCCCTGTCCTAAACTTAAAACTATATTTCTTTACTGAAAATCCCTGTTCCAAATTCAAAATTTTAATTCTTCCCTAAAATTCCATGTCCCAAACTTAAAATTATAAATCTTCACTAAAATCTAATGTCTTCAAGTGAAAATTAAAATTCTTTACTTAAATCTCATGTCTTCAAGTGAAAATTAAAATTCTTCACGGAAAGTATCTGTCTTAAACTCAAAATAATATTTCTTTGCTAAAATTCCTTGTCCTAAACTCAAAATTATAATTCTTCACTAAGATTCCGTGTCCAAAACTCAAAATTATAAATATTCACTAAAATCTCATGTCTTCAAGTGAAAATTATAATGCTTCACGGAAAGTACCTGTCCTAAACTCAAAATAATATTTCTTTACTAAAATTCCTTGTCCCAAACTCAAAATTATAATTCGTCACTAAAATTCCGCGTCCGAAACTCAAAATTATGATTCTTCATTAAAATTTCGTGTCCGAAACTCAAAATTATAATTCATTACTAAGATTTCGTGTCCCAAAGTAAAAATGATCATTCTTCACGGGAATACCCTGTCCTAAACTTAAAACTATATTTCTTTACTGAAAATCCCTGTTCCAAACTCAAAATTTTGAATCTTTCCTAAAATTCCATGTGCCAAACTTAAAATAATAAATCTTCACTAAAATCTCATGTCTTCAAGTGAAAATTATAATTCTTCAAGGAAAGTACTTGTCCTCAACCCAAAATGATATTTCTTTACTAAAATTCCTTGTGCTGAAGTCAAATTTATAATTCTTTACTAAAATTCCGCGCCCCAAAGTAAAAATTATTATTCTTCATGGAAATTCCCTGTCTTAAACGCAAAATGATATTTCTTTACTGAAAACCTCTGTTCTAAACTCAAAATGATAATTCTTTACTAAAATTTCGTGTCCCAAACTCAAAATTATAAATCTTTACTAAAATTCAAACTCAAAATTATAATTTTTTACTAAAATTCCGTGTCACAAAGTATAAATTATAAGTCTTCCCGGAAATTCCCTGTCCTAAATTCAATATTATAATTATTAACGGAAATTCCTTGTGTTAAACTCAAAATTAAATTTCTTTACTGAAATTCCCTGTCCCGGACTCAAATTTATAATTCTTTACTAAAATTCCACCTCCCAAGCTCAAAATTATAATTCTTTACGTAAATTTAATGTCCTAAACTCAAAAATATATTTCTTTACTAAAAATCCCTGTTTCAAACTCAAAATTATAATTCTTTCCTAAAATTCCATGTCCCAAACTTAAAATTATGAATCTTCACTAAAATCTCATGTCTTCAAGTAAAAATGATAATTCTTTGTGGAAATTACCTGTCCTAAACTCAAAATAATATTTCTTTACTAAAATTCCTTGTTCCAAACTCAAAATTATGACTCATCACTAAAATTCCGTGACCGAAACTCAAAATTATAATTCAATACTAAAATTTCGCGTCCCAGAGTAAAAATTAGAATTCTTCACGGAAATTCCGTTTCCTAAACGAAAAATCATATTTCTTCACTGAAAATCCCTGTTCTAATTTCAAAATTATAATTATTTACTAAAATTCCGTGTTTCAAACTCAAAATTATAACTCTTCGCTGAAATTCCGTGTCCTAAAGTAAAAATTACAATTCTCCACGGAAATCCCATGTCCTAAAATCAAAATTAAAATTCTTTACTGAAACTCCCTGTCCCGAACTCAAAATTATAGTTCTTCACGCAAAGTCCCTGTCCTAAATTCAAAATTATATTTCTTTACTGTAAATCCCTGTCCCAAACTCAAAATTATAATTCTTTACTGAAATTCCACGTCACGAACTCAAAATTATAATTCTTTACTAAAATTCCGTGTCCCAAACTCATAATTATAATATTTCATGGAAATTCCCTATCCTAAACTCAAAATTAAATTTCATTACTGAAAATCCCTGTCTTAAACTCAAAGTTATAATATTTTACTGAAGTTCAAAGTCAAAATTATTATTCTTCACTAAAATTCTGTGTCTCAAAGTAAAAATTATAATTCTTCATTGAAATTCCTTGCCCTTAAATCGAAATTATATTTCTCTACTGAAAATCCCTGTTCCAAACTCAAAATTATAAGTCTTATATAATTCTGAGTCCAAAACTCAAATGTGTAATTCTTTACTAAAATTCCGTGTCCCAAAGCAAAAATTATAATCCTTCACGGATATTTCCTGTCTTAAGCTCAAAATTATATTCCATTACTGAAATTCCCTGTCCCAAACTCAAAATTATAATTCTTCACTGAAACTCCATCTCACAAAGTAAGAATTATAATTCTTCACGGAAATTCCCTGTCCTAAACTCAAAACTATATTTCTTAACTGAAATTCCCTGTCCCGAACTCAAAATTATAATTCTTTACTAAAATTCCGCATCCCAAACTCAAAATTATAATTCTTCACGTAAATTCGGTGTCCTAAACTCAAAATTATTTTTTTCTTACTATAAATCCCTGTTCCTAACTCAAAATTATAATTCTTTGCTAAAATTCCGCGTCCCAAACTCAAAATTATAACTCTTCACTGAAATTCCCTATTCCAAACTTAAAATTATATTTCTTGACTGAAAATCCCTGTTTCAAACTCAAGATTATAAGTCTTATTAAAATTCCGTGTCCTAAACTCAAAAGTATAATTCTTTACTGAAATTCCGTGTCCCAAACTCAAAATTACAATTCATGAAAATTTCCTGTTCCAAGCTCAAAATTACGGGTATATTTCTTTACTGAAATTCCATTCCATTTTGATTATTTTCAAAAATTCCCTGTCTGAAAGTGGAAATTATAGTTCTTTACTAAAATTTGCATATTAGTACATTCGAGAGAAAAATCCCGGTCACTGAATCAAATTCCCGGCCATTTGCCAGTTTTCTCCCGGTTTCCCCGATTTTCCGTTCATGCAGACACCCTGCTAAAATTACTGGTCCAAAATTACTAACTATTAGTCGAAAACGTTAATGAAGCAAATTAGTGTCTTCCCTTTCTCAAATGCAAATTTAGAAAGAGATTTATATAAAACTGCAATTTATCATAATTTCACAGAGTTCATGTAACAGTACCTTACATGGATTTCCTGCATCCTGATTTTTATCAAAGAGTCATAATTTAGATAATTATTGTACAACGAAAGTCTGATACGTAAAGTGGTTCGAAAAACATATATTTATTGATGCTGCACATTTCTAATTATCATCTGTTATTTTTCTACTTCTTATTTTGATTTCAGAATGGAGCCCATTACTCGTTTTTTCATGGTTTTACTGAAACTTGTATTAATCATCTTGCAACCTATTTACTGGCTTCTGAATCGCCAACGACCACCAGATCTTCCACCAATAAAAAATCCACTTCTATTCTTAAGTGCTACAGAATTAGCAAAGAAAATTAGGAACAGAGAGGTACTATTTCTTACCTTTGAATTTCAAATTTCAAATTTTTTCTTTTTTAGAGTATTTTGACTCTCTCCTAGAACATTCGATCATCTAAAATGAATTCTTTTTAATATTATTTAGTGATAAGAGAGTTCGAGGAATTTAGAATTATGTAACATTTTGTTATATTTCTCTAGAATAGTTCATTTAGAACAATATATTTAAAAAATTAAACTCCCACAGTAAATCTGAAGGTATCGTTTTTGCTGCAATGGTATTCAACTTGATACGAAAATCTATATCAATCAGGTGCGGATCTACATGGTGGCAAAACGGTGCTC
>JAUMHM010083539.1:0-13205 GCA_032362435.1 Melikaiella ostensackeni
ATTTATATATATATATATATATATATATATATATATATTTTAAATTATTCAAATAAAAAAGTAGAAAAAGGGATACAAGTACTACATAATTGACTTTGCTAGTTTATAATCATTGAATTCTTATTGCGGAAAAATAACTTTCATATGCAGTGACATATACGACTGCAAAGACTTGAACATCAAACTGTAAACGGTTCAGCATATTTACGCATTAAAGGTACCACATGTGGCGCATCACATCTTTATTCAAGGCTCTTTAACGTTTAAAACCCTCATTTTCACGGGGAAAACCTGTAAGCCATTGTCCTATGTTAGTACGGAACACGAACTTCCTATCCCTCCTATAGTCTATGGTCTATAGTCTATATATAATCAATTTTGGATAATCCTTCATTTTATGGTCTACTGTAAGAAACATCGATTAATAGAATGAATGGCTTTGTATAGGAGTGAGCCGTAAACGTAAATGACCAAAATGGGAATCGCATATTATTACAGTTTAAATCAACTTTCTTAGAATTTAAAGCAATTGTCGAAGAAAGAAAAACTATTCATTAAAACAAAAACGAATATTAAAATATAAATTGTTGACAGCAGCTATATATCCATCTGAAAAGGGCCCATGTTGTCGATTCTGAGGTGATGCTTTGATCCATGCTGAAATTAATTGAATGGCACTTGAGCCGCGCAAAAAAAATTTAATCTGTTCGATTTTTTGTTTCAAAATTTAAATTTTTGAAAACCAGTTAAATGTTACTTATGATTTAAAGAATATTGACGAATTTTTTGTTCGTACAATTTTCAGTAGTGAACAATAAACGAAAATTAGATATTTTAAAAAAAGTTGTACATGTTGATCCTTAAATTTCTTCAATTTGGGGTTTTCCTGTGAACCAAAAAAATTGGTTGGATCACCCAAATATTTTGTTATCCATATCATAATAATATTCTATTGTTGAACTGAGAAAAATGTTTTTCATTCAACCAAATCGTTTTTTGAGTGAACGGTTATTTAATGCTATAGAACAAAGTTTTTTTTAGTTTTGCAGATACTTAAGTCGTATTTGTTCGTATTCAGTCGACTTTCATATAGAATCCACCAGAAGAAAGTTTTTCACAACAACTAAAATTTTCGAATAATATTTCACGAGAAAGTCACTTTTGAAGGCAGTTCCTCCAGAACGTGGGATTTTTCGGCCCCAATCACTTTTTCATCTGGGAGCAATACATGCAAACGTAGCGTGTCGTTAAGTCGGATCTATTCCATGTTGCGTAGACCAGCCTCGTGTAAAGCCGAAAATGCACAAACACGAACGATTCTAACTACGAATTACTTGCCGAGCTCACCCGACTTCACGATTCGGTTTCAGTGGCTATTAGGAGGTTTGAGTTGATTTTTTTACAAAAATTAGCAACTAAAAGAAAGACTTCAAGTACATGTAATGAAGTTTTCAAATATTTGATGATTATGTTTTTCAGGAATTCTTATGGAATGTTTTAGACGATCGAATATAATATAATCGATTGAATATAATATGTATATGGGATTTTGAGGTTAGGTTAATAATATCTATCACTTTCAAGTGGTTTCATTTTTCATTATTTATGTTTTAGTTTTCAATTGATTTTGAATATTGTAAAGTTAAAATGGTAATAAACGATAAGAATTTTCAATTTATTAAATTAATCAACATTTTTACTGTATACTTACCTCTGATAATTACCTCTCTTTTCATGCTATTTTAGGCTATAATCACAATTTTGGAGATTTTAGGAGAAAAAGCCGAAAAGTTATTAACTTGACGTCATATGCTTTCTTAATACGGGGTATCCCAGAACTAAGTTTCCGGGCTTATATAACTGTATAAAAAAAATAAACCGAAATTTCCTTCGGCGAAAATGTATTCAAGTTTTAGTTTTTGAGTTATGAAATGATTAAGCTGGACCAATCAGGAGCGCCGCATAGCACTGCATCGTGTTGAACGTACAGCGGGCTCTCAGAGTGGGGATACCGAGTGGAGAGGCAGCGGTCACTAACATAGCGTTGGCCGCTCAAAAAATGAAACATTAGTACATTTTTGCTAATGGAAGTTTCGGTTTATTTATTTTTCTTTGTATACAGCCATATAAGTCCGGACACTTAGTTCTGGGACACCCTGTATGTGAAAACTTTACAAACCCTTTAATGTCTTGAAGTACTTATCTCAACATTACAAAATTTAGTTTTTACAATTTCATTTTAATTATGAAATAATTATAATTTGGAATTAATTGTAAATAATTGTAAAATTAATTAAACAAAATTCATTTTATAAAGAAATATCTCACGATTTGACAGCACTGCCCTAGGGTATAGATTTCAGGAATGAAATTATAAGAATATCTCCATTAGGTCAGAAATTCATGCAGTTGTTTGTTTGAAAATCTCTTGAAATTTTTCGATGAAACTCCTTTCCACACCACGGCGGAGGTAGAGTTTTAGGCGCGTTTTTTTACGTGGTATCGACTGTGGAAGATACACCCACGCCCTACGAAAACAAGAAGGGTTTCTGGCTTAAGGGAAAGTTTAGCTTATCCGATTCCTACCTTACCGACATCTTTTGTAATCATTCGACTCCCACGGAAAATGCGATATGGAGTTAAAAATTTGTGAACGTGAATAAAAGTCACTAATGAAGTACGTTTGTATGGCACGAGCTTTTTCGAGTGAAGAAAAATAAAATTCCGATAGAAAATTATTTTGGAATTTCAAAAAGTTAGTACCTTACAGGCGTACCTTAGGGTCTTTTGTTTAAGTTCTAAAATTTCCAAAAACGTACAAAATTTAGTACCTACTTCAGACTTGCCCCTATCGATGACCACTATACCTTCAAACGAAATGTTTTTTCCTTAAAATCAAGGAATGGAGAAATCAATAGGAATAAAAAAATGAAGAAGTTTTTAAAATCAAGAAATTAAGAATGAAGAAGTTTTGATTGATTCTGGATTTTTTTGGGGTGCTTGATTATAATGAGTCCCCTTGCCTCTCACGTGTTTGGGTTCTTGATTATCGTGAGTCCCTTCGCCTCTTACGCATGTTCAAAGCGTGACACTACTCAATTTCAATCGCTCTTCTTAATTACTCACAAAATAATAATTAAAGTTAATTTTCCATACCACAGGCACGCGAAGAAAAGAATAAAGAACGTACCTCTGGTAATACAAAAATTAATTCTCATCATTTTGTGAGGAAGAAGGGGGTTTGAAATTGACTAATGTCATGCCCTAGACATTGGAATTCATTCCCTTCTTCGTAAGCAAAGAGCGTCAAACCAGTTTCCCTTTCATTTTGTACCGAATTATAAAGATCTTCGGTCATCAATTGCAAGTGCTTCGAAGCGATTCTCATTGATCTGGCTGTATCATGTCTCTCCTTCAATGCTACTCGAATAACGATAATCGAATTTACCGTCCTGTTCCCTAATCGATTTCTTTTTGAGGTTCTCATGTCCGTAAGCACGGAAAAACCTTACTCCGCCTCAGCATTTAGATGAGGAAGACTACGAACAATATTCAATACTGAGCTCAAATTTGGAAAGAGGTTTTCTTCTGTAATCGTCGAAAAGTAGACCAATAGTAGACCACATTTGGTCAAAAGATAACTTCGACCATTTCTCTTTTAATTTCTGACTGATATCGAATGAAGAATCCCACTCTTTTTGCATTCCTATTTTGTCAAACGACCCCAAGTCTTGACCAACTTTCCAGACCCTGGGAAAATTTTCGCTTCGATTAGCATAGAAAGCTACTTGAGGCCGAAAAACAGCAACGCAAGACAAAAAGATATTACCAAAAGGAAGCTGATTACGAATTTCCTTGCTTGCAGTGACATAAAATTCCAAGCAATTACGAAGAAATTCATCAACTCTTTCTCTTTGCAACTTCTTGTCTGTAAGTTGCTGTTGTAAATACTTGCGTGTTTCCTTACCAACGTCAATGGCTTCAAGCGCCTTTTGATTACTAGGATCTGCAAAGTTTACATTGTTAATGATTTCAAACAATAAATCGGGTCGAAGCAGACCCTCTTTCAAACAGGTGTTAAGAATGGATACAAGAAACTAAAATGGGTATGGGTGCAGTTCCTGGACCAATGTTTCGCGACTTTGAAATTTTGCGTTGTATGCGTTGAAGAGGACTTATTGCCAACCATTACTTGTGAATTATCACACGCTAAAGCGCAGATATTAGTTAGAGGGATTTTCTTTTCGGACAATGCTTTTTCGAATTCAGCAAAAATTTTAGGGGAAGAACAATCCGAAGCATCTTAATTTATGAGCTGAACCAATTCCGCCCTGACAGAAAGTGTCGTTAGTTCCACATATCGAACCATTAATGACAACCATTTTCCAAGAGTCCTGTCGCTCGTTTCGTCTTCGTACACTGAAAATGATTGCTTGCGCGAAACATTTGTCATGCGATCAGTTTCAGCAGCACAAACGACGTTATTCAAAACTAAGAGCATTTTAGTGTGGCCCAATGTAACATCTTCTAAAACCGAAGGTTCCATATCCTGAAAAAATCTTTCAATTCTCAGGAAATCGTGAATGGAAGATTATGTTCCACGAAAAACGCAATGATCCTAATCTTTGCTTCTTGAATCTTTTGTTTAGAGGTAACAAATTCCGAATTCGTAAATTCTGAGAAATATGTATTAAAAAAAGTTTCTGCAAGAGAATCAACACTGAAGAAAAGAAAAAATTCCTTTGAAATTCCGATTTGCTACAGAGCAACGTTTCATCGCAAATTCTACACTGAAACTTTGTTTCATCGGCTAATGTAACCATCCACTCTTCCCACGACAGAAATTCGTCGAACCATGTCACCTGAAAGCTTTTTGCACTTTTCAGGATTTTTCTACCTGGTTGACCTTCGTTTGAATCTGAAGAACTGTCTTTTGGAACACACGAAATTTGATGAACCGAATTACTCATATTAAATAAAAAATGAAACCACGAAGGAGAACAGAATTACCTGAAACGAAATACTAAAATTTGACCTAGAAGTCAGTTCTACGATCCTGAAAAAATCTATGAAAGGTCGACAAAGTGAATCAATTCTAAACAACTAATTTTTTTTACACTTTTTCAACAATTTGATAGCGTTCTGAAGGTTCCTCAATATTGAACATTCAGGCTTCTTTTCAAAAATCATTTTGAAAAGGACACCATAGACAAGAATTTTTTCTAATACACATTTAAGACAGTTTGAATATACAATTTATTTCGAAGGCTCAATCGAATTGGAATTTATATAATTATTGTGCAGTATTGCGTAGTAATCGTTCAGTGACATCTTTACTAGTTTTTTGAAAGACGTCGTTTTTTATTGACCCAAGTATTAAATTCGTTTTTCGAAACTTTTTGATTGCGTAGTAAGTTGTTGAATGTAATTAAGTAGGTATCTGAAAAATTTTCATTTTTCGTAACTTTTTAGCAATTTAATCTTTTTTTTTTAGTCAAGTTACTGGTAACCTAACTTGGATAATATTTTTACAACAACTTATATAACTCTTTTCCCTGCTCTGTATTTTTTGTATTCTCACCTTTATGAGAGCGAGCTGTTTTCTCACAGGCCTCGTGAGGAAATATAAATTGTGGTATCAGCTCTTTAAAAAACAAATAAAGATATGTCTTTCATTTTCATTATATTCCAGATGTATTTTGCTGTTCACATGTTGAAAAATTTCGCTTACTCTTTATTTATAAATTTAAAAAATTAGGGGGGTTAATTACTCAAAGTAACTGTTAAGGAAACTGGAAGTTACTTCTTTCAGAAACTTTAACTGTATATAACGAATTGCTTCAAAAATAAAGTATTTCAGCTTATCCAACACTGTTACTGTGGAATCTTTGAATTCAAAATCGTTTATTTGGAAACGCCTTCCATTTCTGGTAATAATGTATAATATTTTTAACAATTTAAATTTGAAAATAGAGCTAGAAGTTTTGACATTTTAATTCAAAATTGTATTTTGGAGTTGTACAATTTTGAAAGCTATATTTCAAATTGAAATCAAGCAGTTTCCAACATAATAAAATTTACAATTATTCAATTTTGAACGTCTCCCCAATGTAAAATCGTTTACTTTCGAGTGAATTAATTTTGAAATCATTCAATTTTTAATGCTTCGAACTTAGAATTACCATCCATTTTTCATCAAGTCAATAATCTGTGCCTATCAATAATTTTACAATATGGATATATTCAAACGCTCAAAATTCGAAACAGAATGTTAAATTTTAGTGACTGTGAATTTTGAAATTTTCATATGTGTGAAGTTTTAATCTCATACTTATTATTTAATTTGATTAAATTTCAATTGTTAAGTTTTAATCACTTTCAACCGTAAATTATACAATTTCTCATTGTGTAAATCTATATAAGGAAAAAATCATATAAAATTAATTTATTCTGAAATTATTCAATGTTGAACGCTTCGAACTTGAAATTGATATTATTTTTCATCCTATCAATCATTTGTGGCTATCAATATTTTACATTTAGTGAATATTCACGCACTCATAATTCGAAACATATTTTTGAATTTTAAAAGCTGTTAATTTAAAAACTTTCAAATTTTTGGAGTTTTAATATGACATTATTTAATTTTTATAAGAAAATGTATGATGAAGCTAATCTCAATCATTTTCAATCGTAAGTTATCAAATTTCAAATTAGAAAGCATGGCCGGCAGAACACGCTAAGCATGAGTGGGTAGTGAGATAGAAAAGTCTCCCCCCCTCCCACGCCCCTCTACTTTGCACGAGAATTTTTTGAGTGACTGGTACTACCTATACTACCATAAGCTTCCGCCGACCCTGTTTGAAAGAAATAATACTAATGTCAGAAAGTCAAGTTGTTTATTAATATTGTTTTAAAACATGTCTACTAATCGTGACCAGAAAAATAGTAATTCATAGTAAAAATTGTTACTAATTCACTTTAACCAAAAAAACCTTAAAAATTGTAAGACAAGTTAAAAATAGCAATGCTTACTGAAATAATAAATAAACAACTTGGCATAATTTCATTAGTAACTATTTCATTGGAGATTATTTTATTTTTAAAATACTATTGAATTTATCGAAGTCTGTAAAATTGAAATTATTCGACATAGAATGCTTCCAGTTCTAAATTGATCGTGTTTAAAATTGTGGAGTGTTAAATGTTTTGAATATTATTATTAATTTTAGTGCTTCACTTCTCACTGAGCCAGATCAAGAAAGATTATTTCATAATTTTTTAAAATTATTTTCGAGTTTTAATTTTTGCTACATTTTTCTTGTAAGTTGAGAAGTTGGCAGCATCCAGAAAAAATAAGAATGAAATTTTCATTGATAACTGTTCAGAATATATTGCAATTTTGACATAATTTGAGAATTTGAATGCGAATTGAAGGACAGATATTTCTATTGAGTGATTTTATTATTTTATGACAATACATTTTTTTACTGGCTGAATTATGTATTAAGCTTTATGAGAAAAATGAATATTACATATTCGAGGTGTCCAAAAATTGTCTCTTAAAAGTATAAATTATTTAACGCAGAATTTCATGAAACGTCTAAAATCTGAAATCTAAACGAAAAAATCTAAACTACTGTCCTTGAGATCCTTTGCCCTAAAATTTTCGAAGTACCCCATTCTTAGAATTTAGGGTCAAGTATAGAAAAGCAGGTACGTACTCCGACCCAGATGGCAGGTAGAAATACATTTGTAGGCTCCCTTGCATAGTTTGCCTTGAAAAGCTTCTACATTTACAGTTTCTACAGAACATGTACAGAGTTTCTTACTTTCTACAGACTATCTATAAAACTATATATTTAAAATTGGCCGATTTTGAATTGAAAACGTTCCAAATCAAACAATTTTAAATGAGGTAAAATTAGGGGAAAAAGGACAATATTTCGAATAAAATGAAAAGAAATTGAACTTGTATCACTTCTCAATAAAAGCATTGAAATTGAATAAATTTAAATTAAAAGTATCTGAAACTGAAAAATTCCTGATTAAAGCCCTCAAAATTAAAAAATTTCAGGCTAAGATTTAAAAAGTGGGACAATTTGAAATTTTAAAGTAGTAGCCTGCAAAATTGTTGAATTTGAAATTGAAAACCTTCTTCAAAGCTCTAATTTTAAATTGAAATTATAGAAATATTTAGGATGATAAATCAGGGGCGTAGCGAGGTGGAGGTGTGAGGGGTGTGACACTCCCCCAAATGCTCGTGTCGAGTCGGCATTTACGGGATTTTCGGGTAATTCGACTATAAAGTTGGCTAGTCGGCAAAAAATAGTAACTAGTCGGCGAATCAAAATCGCTGCGAAGTGCTGCAAGTCTTAATGTAGGTAGCTGTATACACAATAAATCTTCACAGTCGGCAAATTCCACTTATTGAGTCGGCATTTATGACAATACTCAACCCCCAAAACTCAATACACTCGCTACTCTCCTGCGATACATATATTAATAATAAGTATTATACCACGTAGTATTAAGTGAAATTACAAGCGAGTGGGCAGATTGTTTTACTAAAAATTGTAATTTCTTTCCAGAAAAAAATGAGTGTCATTTTCACCGTTTAAAATTGATGAATTTTCAATAATGTGAACCTTAAATGTTTATTCATTCTAAAAAATTAAGAATTCGTACTTGAAGCGTTAAAAATTAAACAATTCAAAAGTGCGTTTGAAGATTGAATGAAGCATTCCTAAATTAGGATCTTGAAACTAAGCCGTTCAAAAGGATAAATTTCCAAACTGTGCTTCACAATTTTCAAAATTCAATCATTTCAATCTTATGTGTGAAATTAATAACCTGAAAATCAACGATAAAGGATTTCCATGCAAGGGGAACAACTTCATGTTGCTTCAAGTGAAAAGACAATAATTTTATAAGATGTCAAACTGACGTATACTTACAAATTGTCACACTGACATGATAGAAAAAATCGCGAGACGAAAAACACGCGAAAATCGAGCGCAAACATACGAGCTCCAATGTGGACAAAGTGAATGAATGCATTTAAAGATTATTATTACAATACTTCATTACATAACAGTTCATTATATTAGAAGCTGCTACCTAATAAGTTATTAATTTTTATTAAATATGTACATTATAATTTCTTTGTCAAAAAAATTAATTAGACAAATTGTTTAAATTGATACGCAAGACAAAGAGGATAGAAGTTGTAATTACTTTATTGTTTAGAAATATCATTTATTTATAATTTCATATACCATATGAAGAAGCACGAAGCATACGTTAATAAACAAAGAAGATTTCACATTAGACATTTTATCCTTTTTTCTAATTAAAATAAAGTAATTTCTGTTTAAAAATTTTCTACATTTCTTCACCATTATTTACCTCCGGTTTTATTTTGAGCATATCAGAATAGCCACTCCGATCTTCTCTACCGACTTTTCATCAATTTGTTAAACTGCAGCCCTGTTTTATGGATTACGTAGGAATGAGAACCACCTTTCATTTTAGTTCCAGAACGCTAACAATAAGGTCCACAGGGCGCGCTTTTGGACCTTTAATCTTAGCAAAGATATTATGTCCTAGATGCGACAAGGACCGGTGGTGAGGACGCCCGATATATATAGGTGGTATGCACGTGACATCACAGCGCCCTCTGCCTGTACTCCTCTGACACTCAACTGACTAGTCGGCTATATTGATACCGCGTACGCTCTTGTTTTGTATGTGGAGTGACTGTATTTCTCACTTTTATTATATTAATTTTTTAATTTTTCATTTTCACGATGGCTGTTTGTGCCGTATTTGACTGTTCTGAACAACCGGCGAAGAAGTCAGGGGTTAGTTTTTTTAAAATACCAGCTATTTAAGAAATCAGTGCAGTAAAACTCTGGAACTATCTACCCGACGAAGAGCGCTTTGAATGAAACGCATTAATCGCAAGAATTTGCAAGAAAAAGAAGTGAAAACTCCTACTAAAGTTTGCAGCAAACATTTTCGTTGTGGTAAGTAAAAATTATGGTTAGATTGCAGAATAGGAGCGTCACCTCTGTTTTGGCTGGAAATTTTTTGTTTCGGTAACAAACTATTAGAATCTCGAATTGAACGATAAATGAAGCGATTTGACGAGGCAAAAGGTTAAAATTATTGTTACTTTTGTTACTACGATGTCTTAAATATAGGTCTGTCAAGATATCGGAATGATCATATTCAACTCTCCGTTCAGGTGCCTTCCCGCCCCCACGAGACGTTGGAAAGGGGTAGGGGTTCGACCAACATTTTTTTTGTGACCAGTCAAAGGGGTGCTTTCCCGCCCCCACGAGACGTTGGAAAGGGGTAGGGATTTGACGAACATTATTTCTGTGACTAGTCTCAGGGATGCCTTCCTGCTCCCATAATCGTGACTTCCGATATCGTGACAGACCCATATTTGAGACATCTTAGTAAAAAAGTAACAATAATTTTGAACTTTTGCTTTGTCAGATCGCTTCATTAATCGTTCAATTAAAGATTCTAATAGTTTGTTACCGCAAAAAAAAAATTTTCCAGACAAAACAGAGGTGACGCCCCTATTCTGCAATTGCACCAAAATTATGTTTATTTTCTTGTGCTGTAGGGCTTTGTCATACAGAATATGGGTAATCAGCCCCATGTCACTTCTCTGGAGGCCTGTGGAAAATATTTGTCATGAGAGTTGACGGTCGCCGTGTAGCGGCGCCAGCTATGCAGTTGGCCTAGAATTCAAATAATGCAAGGCGAAAGTGTTTTAAAAAATGTTTGTTAAATAAAAATAAGTTTCTGATAGTTTTTGGTAAAAGATAATGGTCTTGAAGATTTTTTTAATCTTTTGAATTAAAAATAATTTGCGAAAATCGTAAAATTCACTGCTTTTAGACGTAAATCCCAATGCATTCCTACTAACTACAACAAATTATTATTCATGCGCAGTTAAATTAGACATATAATTATTTGTGTAATTTTTAAATATCCGAAAAGAAAATAGTCTAAATTTTATAATATTTTTTATTATATTATATAAAATATTAATTATAATATAATATTTATTTTATTTATTTATTAATTTAAATTCATTTTGAATTTTCAAATATTTTAATAAACAAATTATGTGTTTTAATGAACTTCTTAGAAACGGGGTAGGTAAAATTAATAAAATAATATCTAAGTCATAGAATGAAACATTTTTTTAATACATATATAAGTTTTTTGTGAAAGTTAAGTATTAAACATACATATGCTTTCACCGCAACAACAAATGAATAATATTTTTTAATAGAAAATAATCAATTTTATATATAACTATGTATAAATTTCTGATGTCTTTAGTATTTGTATACAAGTCTTTTCTTTTTAAATAATATGTATCTAGTATATAAAATATGAAATATTTTAACAGATTTTATTAAATATCTTAATAAGTCTTTTTCCTCCGCATAAACTAAGAATCTTACAAAATGAATATCAGAAGTGCTTCCAAGACTGAAAAATCAGTTTTAGGTTTGTGAAGTTTAAGTTGATACTGAATTTGCAGCTTTCTTCTTTATCAAGTTTTCTTTTTTTTCATTAGCATTTCATTTCATTTCATTAGCATTTTTTTATTTTCATTTCATTTTCATCGGTACGTTTTTATTTAAAAAACTTTATTTATGAAAACTTATTGTTTAAAAAAATAATGATTTTATAATTCCTAAATAAAAGTTTTTTTTAATATAAACGTACCAATGAGATTTGCAGAGAATCTTTTAAGGAATAAAATAAGCCCTACAACATTAGGATTAAATAATAGTTGCAACTTTTACCTAAAGTGAAAGAGAAAAACATTAAACCCTAAAAACTATTGTGAAATAAACAATGAAAATTGTGAAATATTTATTTCAAAACTTCACGTCGAGTTCTCTTCCAAAACTAGTTATAATTAACAATAAAATATTTTCCTCGATTTTATAAATCATTTTTAACGTTTATTTTTTAGCTTGAAATAACTTTATACTTCATGTTTAATTTAAAAACAAGTATAATGAAAATTTCCTTTTCGTCTTGAATCTTAAGCTAAATTTCATAAAAATAGTTATGCCGAAAAGCAAATTTTTAAATGAATTCATTAAAATTAATTAAATTTCTTTACGCATCATTTTAGTTCATTTTTTTAAACTTGACAATTTGAAAATATATTAAGATACCATTTTTTTATAATCTAAAGTACAAAGACGTTGTTTTGGATTATATCAAATAATGCCTATTGTTCACAGTTAATATTAATAATAAAATAATATTTTTAAAAAGAGAAAAACTTAACAAACAAAAAGATATATCTATACACTTCATATGTAACACCGTTGCCACAACACTTCCATCAAGTCCTTACGGAAAATTCCGTAATATTAGCCCAAACTAAGTCGCCGGCTAATCTTACGGAAAATTCCGTAACTTTAGCCTCAACTAAGACGCTGGCTAATCTAATATTTCTTCTCTTTCTCTAAAAGTTTCTTTTTTCAGAAATTGAACTGTTAACCCCAGGCGGAAAAGTTATGCATAGTAGAAAAAATTATGTATAATTTTTATTTGTTTTATACATTACTTGGATTGAACAAATGAATATTACACATAATTTTTTCTACCATGCATAACTTTTCCGCTTGGGAACGTGAAATTGATTTTCCCAAGTGAATATCCGTTTCCTACGCCTTTGCTTTTTTTCATTTCCTCCAAGTTACAGGAATCGGGTAGAACGTGCCGAACAGTAACCCTGGGTCTGAAACTGATACTGATCACGCCTTTTATGTACGGAGAAAAAAAAGCATAGAAAAAATAATTGCTAATAGCCAATTATGTAATTGTTTTGAAGCTTTATTTCGTATAACATTGAATTATTTGAGTTTTTTAAATTATCTCAAGCTTTAGCAGAGCTTTCTATCACAATTTGGAGCCGAGATCGCATCCTCCTCTATAATTATCTCAGTCAGCTAAAATTATTAAAATTTCAAAATTTTCATGATAAACTGGAGCCCCACTATAAATGCCCCCATTATAAAAGACAAGGGGGCGAGAGAGAGCCGCTGCGAGGTCAGCGGCAGTGTCTCCATAACAACGCAGGAGTGTATGAAAAAAGCGGGCAGATTAAAATGGCCACCCTGATATATGTACGTACATACTTAAAAATCAGT
>JAUMHM010083540.1:0-13205 GCA_032362435.1 Melikaiella ostensackeni
TCTTACTAAAACTAACACTTTTAGTAAGCTCAGGTCTTCTCAAGCTAAGCTACTAACATCTTTAGCTTTCTTGAAACCCCGAAACACCTCCTTTCATGTAGACTGGTTGTCAAAGAAACAATCCACCATTGCAACTTCCTCGACAGAAGTTGATTTAAATAGCT
Organism: Melikaiella ostensackeni; assembly: GCA_032362435.1. NCBI lineage: Eukaryota > Metazoa > Arthropoda > Insecta > Hymenoptera > Cynipidae > Melikaiella > Melikaiella ostensackeni. The sequence goes on from JAUMHM010083540.1 coordinate 165, forward strand.
TTGTATTCTATGACTAAAGAGATAGTTTGGCTGAGTTAAAGACGTATTCTTACTGAATTGAACTGTACTCAAAATATATCTGCAATTATTCATCGCGATATTCAGACTTCAAAGAATTTTGATTTGCCCCCAGTCTGGTAACGAAGAGGTTATAAACAAGAATATTGAATGCACAATCAGTACAAACGACGCACAATCCTATGCAAAAAGAAAATTTGAAAAATTGAAACTTGGGGGCGGCCAAGTTCACACGGGTTAATTTTCATGACAAATGTTATGGTGTTGTGTAATTTCATAGAAAAAATTTTTGTATACATTTTTTTACATAATTTACTTCTTCTAGTAATTGAGACTTTTAGTATACCCAGACTTGTAGATATTTTCGATATTATTCATTACTACCATATAAATTTTCATTTTTATTTAGTACTTTTTTATTTATCTTTGAATGAAATTGAAAATAATAATAAAAATCACAAGCCTACGAAGTTTCAGGTTTTTTCAGTTACAGAAATGACTGGGGGTGAATCTTGAAGATTTTTAGACTCTGAAAACAAATTCGGCTGCAGAAATTGTCTAGCACGTCAGGTTTTGGAGTAACTTTAGGTTAAATAGACAAAAATGGCTATTTTGACCAAATTTATGAATTTATTGTGGGAAAAATTTTGTTTTTCATTTCCAAAAAAGGCATCGAATAGTGCTACCCTTCTGCTTTAAAATCCATTTTTGATTGCTCCTGTACGATTTTTTTCAGCTGAAATATACAAGTTTGAATTTATAATACTGGTCATGCGCCATCTATACCCATTCAACTCATTTCATAAATTTGGCTAAAATGGCCATGTTTTGACTATTTAATCTAAAGCTACTCCAAAACCTGACCTGCTAGACAATTGCTGCGGCTGGACTCGTTTTCAGAGACAAAAAACCTATAAGATTCACATCCTGTCCTTTTTGTAACTGACCCTCGTAAGACTGTGGAATAATTGAAAAACAATTTATCAGGTACCACTGAGTTCGTACGAAAATATCTATTTCGTACAGATCAAAATGAAATCTACTTTCTCATGAAAATTTTGTTGTGTACTAAAAAATAACACCAAAAAAAATACAAAAACACAAATCAAAAATCTATTTCGATATTATATTTTTGAATGAATTTATGAATCTTGATATTTGGGACTAACACTTTCTGTATAGTTTCCCTTTGATCGCTACACTTCGTATTTCTGAACTTTCTTCCCAGTCAAAATAAAAAAAAAAATTTACGGTGAAGAATCTTTCCCTCATAAATTAAAATTTACATCTGAAAAGTGGATTACTGTCTCTATGTTAAAAAAAAAGAAAATCAATAAAATTTTACATTTTTAATAAATAATTGAAATGTTTGCTCCATTAGGATTTGGTTGACCCTTTCTTTTTCTCCCTCTTTCTTCTTCTTTGTTGTTCATTTACTGTATATTTGTCTCTAATGAGCCCAAAAAGCGGGTAGTCTCGAAGTCTATTTTTGATTTGTGAACTCATTGGGTGTTCTTTTTTAGTACACAAAAAAAAATTCTCATAAGGAAGTAGATTTCATTTCGATCTTTAAAAAATTTTAAAAGAGACATTAAACAAACATTTGTTCCAATCTGCAGGGTTACCTATGAATTATATTAAGACTTCTTTCAACTGAGGTATTAATGATCAACTCAATTTACCAGGAAATATCTATTCTCATTTAAATATTGTATATAAATTTGAGTAAGCTAGCAATTTTTAGAAATGTGCTATTGTTTTGGATTATTACCTTTTTCTTTTTGAAAAACAGAATAATCTGAATAGATTGGTTCTAAAGCAACCCACAGAAAATATCTACAAGTCTAGGTACACTAAAAGTCTTAATTATTAGGAGAAAAAGTAAATTATGTAAAAAAAGGTATCTGATCATTTTTTTTCTATAAAATTACACAGCAACATCAAATTTGTCATAAAAAAGTAGGCTAATATTGTCGTACACATTTTTTCGTGAGCACGAAAGCAACGCAAATATTTAGAGTTTAACCTTTGACCTCGATGAGGGAGTGCAAAATTTCATTTGATTGGCTTTAATTATTGCAGGGATTTTCTTTTTTTCAAAAAGAAACGAGAATTTCTGCAGGCCCATTGCATTTTTCAAACTTGGCAATTTTTGGATTACCCTGATCTCGTATACTTTTCAACAAAGAGCCGCAGATGTTGTCGAAGAAGTGAAGAAAAGTCATGGAATTTTATTCAGACACAACCTAGGAACGACAGTCTTTTAATTTATATTTAACAAATTTCGATAATATATATTCTAGAGAAGCAATTAATTTTTATCAAAAGTCCTTTAGATTCCAAAAGATTCCAGAAGCGAATACTTGCCGTAGTTGCCTCCCAGTTAGCTGCTTGCGCAATACGCAGTTGTTACAGCACACTGCTGCTGTCCCAATGTAAAACCTAGCAATGCACATTGACTTGATTATACAGGACAACTACTTTCTCTTAAACACGTGTTTCAACCTACAAAATGTGAAAAAAAACTTCGCCAGAATTTTTTAATATGTCGACTTTGGTTATTATGATTCATTATATGTCATTATTTATAATGAAATGTACTCTAACATATTAAAATGTATCGTTTTTCTTTAAAAACTGGACTTGCTAGGTTTGGAAGTCGTACCAAAAGTTTCAGTCTCAGCTTTTATGCTATATTTTTTTATACTATATGCAATACCTAGTAAGTACATTTTCAATTACTGAGAAATAGTAATTCACAACACCCATGATTTACTATGTTTTTGTCATGGCAATAAGGTTATACATCAAAGGAAAAGTTATTATGAAAATTATATCTATATGATCCGTACTTAACTTGTAGAATTCTGTTTTGTGGATTATTATAAACTTCTGAAATTGGGAAAACAATATTTTGAAGCCGTAATATCACAAATTAAAATTGTTCCAGAATTATATTTCTTGCGGAAATTTGATGATTGTGTCAGAAGGAAATTCAGTTACTGCTGGAAGTTTATTTAAATTCGAGTATCTGGCGAAAGCCGATTCGAATTCGAATCCGTTTCAAAATTAAATAATTCCCATATACATTTTAGAAGCACAGAGGAGGTAGTTAGTTTTAAAAGGGAATGTACCAGTTAATAGAATTTTTGAGGGCACTTCGAATTAAAACCTATAAAATCTCTTAATGTGAAATAATTTTTGGATACTGTAGAAAATCTACATATTTGACACTTAATTTTTGCAGGAATTTTTTTTTACTGAAAACTCAATTGAAACATATTTTTTAAAACTTTTCTTCAATTGATGTAGACAAAAATCGAAAATGGATGAAGCCATTTTTTAAATTTATTTTTAATTTAAAAAACTTAATCCGCTATTAAATGTACACGGAAAGAGTGAACCTTCTTATACCAGTAAATTTTTAAATATATTTTGAAGGAATTTTATCACACAGTAAACAAAAAATAATTTCTAGATATCTGAGGAAAACAGCGATAAGTTCATATTTCCTAACAATAATGTTATAGGAACTTCAATAAAATATTGTTTGTAGTACAAATATTGATACCTAAACTAAGTCTTGTCACAGATTATACCTTTACAATTGTAACGTTGGCAAGATTCGTAGTTTTGCACACGATTGAAACCCGAAACACCTCCTTTCATCATAATGAATCATCGTGGAAGCATTAAATCTATTAGTTTGAGAGTACTTTTTTGTTTTTATAACAAAATTAAATGCGTTAAAATTGAACACTTTTTTGTGTCTCCTTTCAAATTCGCGTTTCGGCACTTATGTTTTGTCGACCGGCAACCCTTAAAATTATACTTTGACCAATTTGAAATTGGAGCACTAGAATGGAACCTCTATGGACTTCAAATTAAAAGCCATTTTGGGTCAAATATTTTTATTCGAAATGTTTCGATAATTGAGTATTACAGAATTTAGCACAAAATAAAAAAATTTTTAATTTTGGGAATATGTTTTATTTCACATTCTAATTAAGATTTCTATTATTTCGGGCACACCTACCACCAAAATTAATCAAAACCGCAAAGCCAAGGAGTAGAGATCCAGTAACAATCTTCATTTTTCTTTGTAGATAACGTGAAATGTAACTGATAAACTCAGAATATTTTACTGCTATTTATAATGATCGCTGTCTTATTATTCTACTTTATTTCACTTCAAGAAATAGCTTTAGAATGTTTAAATTTCACAATGCTTGTGGATTACGTCGCAGAAGCAATTAATTGTCTTTTATGGCAGAACAAAGTATCAAAACTGAAAATAATATTCAAGAGACCTTGGACTTTCCCCTTTAACGAGATTAATAACGCGCTTGAGCGCGCGTGTTTTTGACTTCAAAATTCTATATATCGAATCTATTCTGTAATAATTCCGGAAAATGATTTTTTTGAAGTTAGTGAAATAATTCGGTGTGTAAATAATTTTTAATAATTTAGGTTGGGCCTTGTTCTCTCAAAAATATACCTAATGATTCTCAAAATCGAACTCGAGAAAGTTCCAAGTAGAAATTTCCACATTCGAACCACTCCGAAATAATCCGAAACAATCCGAAGCTGGTTTTTATTCCTCCTAGACTCTTTTTAGTCCGTGTGTCTAATCCAAATTCAATCCGATTGAATCTCAGGCTCACTTGTCAATTTCTTTCAGTCCGCAAATCAACATCGAATTAAATCCGAGCCCCTACTGAACCCACCTTTTAATTTTTCATAACGCCCTCATGATTTTGGCCCATCTTCATGTCTGTTCTTAAGATTAATCAACATTTTTATTTTTATTTAATTTTTGAAAATCTTTTTTTGGATTTGTTTGGGTGGTCGAGGACCATTCGCATTTATAAAACTACCAAAATTTGGTCAATTCTTACGTATCTCTCACCGTTCTGGAGATAATTTAATTTTTTTTTTAATCTTTCTATTGGGTTATTTTGATGTAGTGGAGAATAATTCATCTTCCTAAGACCCTGAAAATTTGGTCAGTTTTGATGGGTCTCACCGTTCCTGAAATAAGTCGAAATTTGGAGTTTTTTTTCGAATTTCGAAAATCTTTTTTCTGGGTTTTTCATTGAATGTTGAGGGCTATCTCCCATCACGAAATACAGAAAATTTTGTCAGTTTTCACGTATCTATAACAGTTTCGAAGTAGCTCAATTTTTTCATTATTTCTCTTGAATTTTGAAATCTTTTCACTGGGTTAGTTCGGGGTAGCTGAGGACCTTTCCCCTCTATGAGACCTTAAAAGTTTTGTTAGCTTTTGTGTATCTCTCACCATTTCTGAAATAACTTGAAATCTTGATTTTTTCTTTCGAGTTTTGAAAATCCTTTCACTGAGTCAATTCGGGGTGATCAGGGACCATCCTCCTTCGTAAGACTCTAAGGTTTCGTCAGTTTTCGCGTATTTCTTGTCGTTTTCGAAGTAACTCAAAATCTTGATTTGTTTCTTAGGAATTTGAGAATCCTTTTACTCAGTTAATTCGGTGTGACCAAAGACCATCCTTCTTTATAAGACCAGGAAAATTTGTTAGTTTTTACGTATCTCTCACTGTTTTTGAGATAAACAAAATTTTCAGTTTTACCTTCCGAATTCTGAAAATCTTTTCTTCTGATTATTTCGGGGTGACCGAAGATCATTCATCTCTATAAAATTCAGAAAATTTTATCAGTTTTCGCTAATTTCTCACCATTTTCGAAAATCTTTTTACTTTTCATTGACGGATGAGGGATACCCCCTTCATAAAATGCAAAAAATTTTGTCAGTTCTCACATATCTATAACCGTTTTGAGGTAGCTCAATGTGTTGACTTTTTGTTTCGAATTTTGAAAATGTTTTTACTGAGTTAGTTTGGGGTGACTGAGAACTATACCCCTTTTAGAAAAACATGAAAATTTTGTCAGTTCTCGCGTATCTCTCACCGTTTTTAAGTTACGTTAAAATCTTTATCTTTCATTTTGGAACAAACAATTTTGAAATGTTTTTCTGTTTCCAAGTCTAGAATGTATATTCATACAACGAATTAAAAGTGGAATTTGATTCGCATGATTTCTTTGCCGTTCCAATTTCAAATACGGTCTAAGTACTCAAAAATCCTCCTCCGAATACTTCTCCAAAACACAATCGATAAGAAACCGAAATGTGCCAGCTCTTTTCAGTGAAAATGGTTTCAGGCTAGGCGTGGGGTTTTTTCAGGGACCTTTGAATTTTAATTAAATCACCAAGAATGAGGAAAATCGTTCTTCATCAAATAACATAAAATGAGAGGGTAAGACTCCGAAAAATCTGAAATTTTGTTTCTTTGGACCACTCTAGTGAGGAAATTATGTTAAGTTCTCAAATTCGTTTAAACATAAAATTTAATTTCCTAACTTCAAGAATTGATAAGAGATCATACGATAATATAACGCAAGATATCGGGTCTACTAATTTGCACCATATAAGTTATACTGAAATTATCTCCAGCCATATATAGAATATAAAAAATGTAAATATTAGTTTTATGTTGCCCTTAATGTCAAAATCTCTTTGGTGCTATATTCGATGTCATATTTATTTTTGCTGATAATGCTGAATTGTTAAATCAGTTGGGAAATAAAAATTATAAAGATAACAAAAAATGTCGATTTAGACCAATTCCATTTCAAATCGAGAGTGAAAATAGAGAGATACGTGTTCTACAGTTTCAACAATTTTCATAATATTTTTTACAATTATTCGAAAATCACCTGCCAATCCTCAAAAAATGGCAGGAATCTTTTCCAAAATGCCGTATTTTGCGGATGAGCATAGTTATCCACGATTTACTTTTTTTATTTGACGTAAAAATTCTCAATATCTCGATTGGTCTCAGAAAAAATGAAAAAATTTTTAGAAATGTCGAAGTGGCGTCTGTTGTGCTGAATTTCTTGAAAATGGATTTCCTCAAAAAAATCCAATTTCAAAAATTTTAATTTTCTCCAGAGACAGTTACTAATATTTGCTGCATACCTGCTCCACGAGTTTTGTTCTTGGTGAACCACTGCTTCACACTGAAAAACAATATTTATGAAAAAATCAATATTTATTATTTTGTTGGAAAATCCTTGGTCAAAGTGGAAAATGTTAGAGCGATAATGTTAACTGGTCAAAGTTTGCACGGAAAAGTATTTTTTTATATCTCGAAAATATTTGTATTTTTCGGGCAATTATACTTTTTGTAGAAGAAACTCAATGAAAGGAATCAATAAATATTGTCAGAGTTCGAACCGAGGGAAATTTATCGATCTTTTATTACCCTCACTGTAGTTAAGCTATGACTCAAAATGAAGAGTACCTGCGTGTAACGCACAAATATTTTCAAAGTAGACACAAAAATATAGTCAAAAATTACTCTTTACACTTTCGTCTTCATATTTTGCCCTGTTGGCTAGTGATTTTCCAAAAAATGAGATTTTCAAGCTCAACCTCCAAAAGTTTGTAATCAAATTTTCAACAAAAATGCAATAGATTGTCCACATGGGTCTCTAACGGGGGTCACCATTCAAAAGAGAGGTAAACGAGGCCTTCTTCACACGGTCAACTTAAAAATTGAAATGAAAAGTAACTCCGTGAAGAACACAGATATTTTAAAGTCAGACACAAAAGTATAGTCACTACAAAGACGAATGAGATTAAGAATACGAGGGAGACGCTATATCATTTGAATATACTATTGGGGGTTAGTTGGTGCGGTGTCAAACAATGAAAGAATGTAAAAAACCTTTTTTTTTTTAATTTTAACGAAACAACGTTATCCTTCTCACATTTTTTCCTTTGGCTAGTGGTTTTGAAAAAAAATTGACTTTTTCAAAAATATTTTTTCAAATGTAAAGCAGTGGTTTACCAACAACAAAACTCAGGGAACATGTAGCAAATATTACTATCTATGTCATTCTAGAATTATAAGTCAATTTGTGAAATGATAAGGAGAAAACAAGTGGAAAGAGATTTTGGGTGCACGAGTGTTTGCAAAACACGGAATTAACAGGAAACAAGATTTGGTAGAATATAAAATTGAAACTCGTTATTGCTCACTTGAAAAAGAAAATTAAAGGTTGAAAAAAAACAGGAAATAAATTTCGACATACGGAAAAGTTGATAGTTCAATTTAAACACAATTATTTGGAAAATTCAAAGGACGCTTTGCCGATATTCAAAGTGACGTGGGCGGTCGATGCTGTTGTTAATCACGAACTGACTTGTAGGACGCATGGACCTCGACGGTCCACTCCTTCCACCTTTTTTTCCAGGCTCGTCGGAAAATCTCTCAGATTTTCTGCAGAGCCTCATCAGTGACGGATCGTCAAGAGTATTCGTCGTGCTTACAAACTGCGTTTACGACATTCCCCCTCCTATATTCTTGTGTCATCAGAAATACTATTTTGTTTCACGAGAACGCTCAATTTCGTAGCTGCCCTTTTGTATGCTCCCATAGTCGTTCGAGCGTTCGCAACTCGTACGCGATCATCCTTGCCTGGATACACAGCCGTAATGACTTCTCGCATCCACTAGTTCCGTGGAAGCTGGTTATCCTAGATAATGCTATATCTCCGGCTTCAAGATTTTCTGTTCGTTGGTACCACTTTGTTCTCCAGCTAAGTGATGGCAGGTTCTTCTACACCCATCGATGCCAAAATTGATCATTCGGAATCTGCGATCGGCCCCATTGCTTTCTGAGCACCAGGTTCGGTAAAAAAATCGGTTGGCATGTCGAGAAATAGAGTTATTTCTGGTCGATGAGTGCCTCACGCTGTCTGCAGGTCACGCACTTATACCTCAAGGCTCTCACTGCACTTCGGATGTTCGTGATCCAGTACATGGATCGTAGATCATTTACCACTCGTTCCCGCCCAACGTGTTCTGATTTTTCTTGTTGAAATGCGATCAGGACATGCACGATTAGGTTTACGGCTGTAAGAACAACAGGCTTCCGTACCGATTCACTGTACGTGTTGTTCCTGATCTTACCATTTATTCTCAATTGTCCGTCCTCATCGAGCTCTGTTGAGAGTTCCAGAATCTTTGACGTAGATAACAGCTCTCTATTCTGCTGCAGTCATTTTCGCTCATCCGCGAAATCCTGTCCCTGTGCCAGTTTCAGCACTCTGTTTTGACCCTTTCCCTCCTACTCTTCCACCACGATACTTCTGTATAAATCGAAGAACTCTCTTTCAGTTACTCGTCTCTCCTCTCAAGAAACATCCTACCCGTGAATCATCAATGGGAACAATTTGTGTTGTGTATCCCGAGTAGTATCGTGCGCCACGTTGATTTTTGTCGGTACCCACCTCCAATCGTTTACTGAATTCAAGACCAGAACATCAGCTCTAGGGCAATTATTATCCCCGCACTGTTTTCGCCTGCACTGTCGCATACGATGCTTATCCGGAAAGCATTTGAAATGCACGTGCTTCCCCGTAGCCCACTCCCACAGTGTATTTATATCCAGTTTTTTGGATCGTTGCGCTGTATATCAACGCCTTAACCACAAGTTCAGATCAAGCAAATCGTCTCTCTAAAATTCCTATTATTTTGTTGACTTTCGTTGTCATCAATAACGACCGAACCGATTCTGGAAGCATTTTCCTTGATAGTTTTGCAATTGCATCATATTTTCGCTTGGTGTAAACCCGTAGTCACTAGTTTTTCGTTTTAAGGTACTCAAGAATAGTAGCTGCTTAGTTAACTGACCATTGAAGCTGGGGAGATCCTTGTCTATCGTCTGCCTCGCGAGATACCGGTCAAATTTCGAATCAGCTCTAGAAGTTTCGTGGCATGTATAAAGTAGGAAAGTTGCTGATTTTGTTCGCTCACCAGTATTCATCGCTTCCCACAATTTCTTTTGCCTCTCTGGTGCCGTTGTCTATGATCGAATCTTTGATTTCGCTGACTGCTCGGATATATTTAATAGGTTTTTATAAACCTTACTATTGTCATCTTCATTGGAGATTGCATCTTCTTGGCTGTTCTCTTCCTCAAGTTCAAACAGTTCATGCTTGCTTCGTATTTGTATCATCCGATTCTTCCTTTCAAGCTGCTTGACCGCTTGGATTTCGACCCACCTGATTTGGAGGGTCGGGACAAAAAAGGAGTTGAATAAGAGGTAGCTGCAGTGTTGAGCTCTGGTAGGACTTTCGTGGGCCTAAACGCATTCGGCATATTTCGCTCACCGGCGGCTTTTTTCGACCCTCTCCTCTCTCTGGCCACAAAGCTGACTGTCCTCTTGCCGTGTTGTTTGTGCGGATCTCCTTCTCTACATCTTCCGGGGTGAAAGTGGTGTTGAAGTCAGTATCTTTCCTTTCCGCCGGACCCATTCCTTCCGGTTCGGGGTTTGCATCTTCATTTGTACTATCCATCCTGAAATTCTCCTTGGCGTCCTTTTGAGCATAACTTTTCTAACTCACAATTCTTCCAATTAAATAGGGCTTTTTCAAAATACTTTCCACTGAATTCCCTTTAAAAATATTTTTTTGTTTGAAAACTTAACGTGTAGGAAATTAGTCTATATAATTCTGATTCCTTCTCGGGCCGTTACAATTCGTTGCCTTATATCCTTTTTGATAGCATTTGTCGCAGGCATTAGACCATTTATAGAGTTCAGTCTTCCCAAATTAAGTTTCTAATACTCGCTTGTCATCATTGTCTATATGTAATTAGTCGTTACTAAAATGATGTATATCGGATAGCAATTTTAGAATGTTTCGTGCATCATTGTGTCTTGCTGTTTGTTTTGGAATAAAAGGTTCACTAGTTTTCGCATAATTTGCATGACCTTCAGATATCCTGCAAATTACAATGAATACTTGAAAAGGCGGTTTTGGTTTCAAGATTTTGACTTCATAATTTAGTTTGAAAAAAATTATACTTAATACTAATTTCACGCAATGTTTGCAAAAGGCTGACTGATTCACCTGGGTTTATCCTTAGATTAGCTGATTCCATAATTACTGAAGCATGAAATATTTTCAAGTAATAAAATTTGAATGAAAGGTTGGATGTCAAAGTCTTGTCTTAATTTAATTCATGCTCATTGTCAAAATAGCAAGGGAATATATATTTTTTTGAGCTCTTTTTCATTTTTAAATATTAATTTGATACAAGAAAATGAAGCAGAAATATATAAATATAAAGTTAATTACTTTATTGATAATTGTAGGTGAAAAAATGTGTATGTTTGAGCAGTAGACAATATTTGACTATTATCTAATTTAATTTTCATTTCTTTGAAATCGTGGAATGAGCAGAAATATTGATTTAACGTCTAGTGCAGGGGAGTACCGGTGGCTCAGGCGATAGCGCGTCAAGCTTCCGAGCAGGAGGACTGGGGTTCGGTCCCTGTGCCAGTACTAATGGGAATTTTTCCATATACTTCTACCGGAGCTTCGGTGGTTCGGAACCCACCTTAAACTGTAGATCCCCTCAAGAGAGGCTGGTGTCTATTCTTTTATTATGAAAATTTTCGAGAAAATACTAGGTGAGAATTTGATAGATAAGAAGTGAATGCTTGAGAATAAGTCAATGTATAGAAAGTTTGTAATTGATTGTCAAATGTGACAATAAGTGAGGAGATGAGTAAATGGTCGAAAGAAAGGAAGAGCTATATGGAGGCAGGGAATTGAAAGCATTTTGGATAAAATATAAAATATTGTTGCAAAGCGCGGGCCTTACTTGAGCTCATAGTGGATGCAGGTGATTGGAGCGATTTTCCAGTTTTAAATGCTGAAGAGTGTGAAAAGTGGAAAACGGGAGTTGGTTTTACTAGAAGTAGGATTGAGGGTCCTCTTTCTGAGGTATTTATTAGGGTGGTCCAGAATATTAAAATGAAAAAAATTGAAAGTGCTCTCGAAAATACTTATTCCTTTTGAAGAAAAACGACGTAGTATAAATTTGAGCTACGACAAAAAGTACCTAGTACTCCCTCATCAGCTTCGAAGCTCTTAGAGTTTAATATCTTCTTCATTTGAGAATTTCTAGAAGAATTCGTCGCCTGTATAATAAAGTATCACTCAGTGTTCCAGTACGTAGGATATGAATTTTAAATCTTTAATGTTAGTTTGCATATCTTAACACATGGCTTCAAACAATAGTTATCTTCTTCTGCTATGTTAAAGATAATTTGAAGTATAAATCAAAACTTGAGAGGATATTATTGCATAATAAACGTCGTTAAACGTACATTATGATTCCGCCTCTTCTACTAATTGCGTTTTCTTGAATGCAGCTATGAGTGTATTCTTGTCAGCGTTCGGAAAACGCTTTCTATGATTTTCTCCCACTTGCAGAAGGAATTACTTCTGTTCTTCTTTCTTTGTCATGGAAGTGTTGAGGGTTATTGCAAGAGCAACCCCTCTTTCCGCACAATCATTTATGCATTTTACATCTTGAACAACTTTCTCAGCTTCCTGATAAGAAATAAGGTTTCTCCAATTCGGAACGTCTTCTTCTTAGGAAGAGATGTCGATTTTTAGTACTTTCAACATGAAATGAGAAGCAGGCCCAATGAATGACTGCAATGATTTATTGCCGACATCATCCATTCTTTCATATTTGATAGAGTGACCGTATTTTTGATCAGAGTATTTCTCCAGCTGTGAAACTATGTCACGCTTTGTCTCAGTAGGCACGAGGTCCGAAAACGACTGAAAGTTACCATTTCTTTGATCGCATAGAAATATTAGTGTTGATTTTGAAAGTTCCTTATAATCATTTCTCATAATAAATGATTTGTTGGAATCTCTCAATATGTTTGAAGCAAATGTGATGGTTTCAATCTTTAAAATCTTTCAAACCACCGGATAGGCGATTATCATCGCAAGGCGTAGAGGTTTTTGATCTATCTGAGGCCAAGCATCACGAAAACGTTTAAATAAGGCAATATTTGGACCATCAGATGCTCCAAACGCAGCTCTAAATCCATCCTTACAGACAACTTCAAACGCATGATGTCGACATGCGAACCACAGCAGCACCTGTCCCTTTAA
>JAUMHM010083541.1:0-13203 GCA_032362435.1 Melikaiella ostensackeni
CTAGACCCGTCCTAGGAGACTCCAACACTACGTCTTTGAAAGATTTTGCCCTTTTTCCTCCTCATAAAAAAAAACAAACAATTTTAACTACTCCATTTTTCATTTGAACCTTATTTTTTTTTGGTTGAAAAATAACAAATTTTGTCGAAAATGTAATTAACTTTTGGTGGAAAATTAATCTTTTTGGTCAAAAATGCAACTTATGGTTGAAAATTATTTGGTTTTAGTTGGGAATTCAACTATTTTGCTTAAAATTGATCTTTTTGGTAGAAAATTAATCTTCCTGATCGTAAATTCGAATATTTGGTTAAAAATTAATGTTAATTTAGATTTGAAATTAGAATATTTTTTGTTGAAACATCGACTATTACATTTTTCGTTGAAAATTCATCTTTTTTTATTGGAAATTGATTGTTTTCCTTTATACGAATGACTTATCTTAACTGAAAATTTAATTACTCCATTTTTGATTAAAAATTAATATTTTTAGTTAAAAGTTCAGATATTTTGGTTGAAAATTTATGCATTTATTGAAAAATTCGTCTTTCTGGTAAAAATTAAATCTTTTTAGTAAAAAAATGCAACTTTTTGGTTGAAAATTATTTGGTTCTGGTTTAGGATTTAACTATTTTGCTTAAAATTTCTATTTTCGGTAGAAACTTAATCTTCTTGGATGAACACTCAAATATTTGGTTGAAAATTCAGGTATGCTGTTCAAAATTTGTCTTTTTGGTAGAAAATGCAACTTTTTGGTTGAAAATTATTTGGTTTCATTTGAGGATTCAACAAATTTGTTTAGAATTTATCTTTTTGGTAAAAAATAAATCTTCTTGGTTGAAGATTTAAGTATTTAGTTGAAAACACATTTTTTTTGTTAAAAATGCAACTGTCTTGTTGAAAATTATTTGTATTTAGTTGAGGATTTTAAATTAAAATATTCTTTGTTGAAACATCGACTATGACATTTTTCCTTGAGAATTCATATTTTTTGGTTAAAAATTTATCTTTTCGGTTGAAAATGTAACAACTTTGTTGAAAATTCGTTTTTTTTTTTTTGTTACAACCTACTTTTCATACCTGAAAATTTAGCTACTCCATTCTCTATTCAAAATTAATTTTTTCAGTTGAAAATTTAGATATATGGTTGAAAACTTATGCATCTAGTAGGAAAATCGTCTTTTTGGTAGACAATTTATCATCTTGGTAAAGAATACAACTGATTCATTAAGAATTATTTGTATTTAGTTAAGGATTCGACATTTTGTTGAAAATTCGTCTTTTTGGTAGAAAATTAATCTTTTTGGTAAAGAATACCACTGTTCTGGCAAAAATTATTTATATTTAGTTAAGGATTCAAGTATATTGTAGAAAATTCGTATTTTCGTATCTTTGTTGAAGGTTCATCATTTTAGTTGAAAATTTGAATATTTTGTTAAAAATTCGCCTTTTTGTTAGAAAATTACTCTTTTTGGTTGAAACTGCAACCGTTTGGTTAAAAATTAAATTGTTTTAGTTGAGGATTCAAGTATTTTGTTGAAAATTAGTATTTTTTGATTGAATTCAACTGCTTTAGATTTGAAATTAAAATATTCTTTGTTGAAACATCGACTGTTGCATTTTTTGTTGACAATTCATCTTTCTTGGTTGGAAATTCAACTGCTTAGTTAAAAGTGGATCTACTTTGTTAAAAATTCTTCCTCTGGTTGAAAATCGACCTGTTTCAGTTATGGATTCAACTATTTTGTAAAAACTTACTCTTTCTTGATTGAATTCAACTGCTTTAGATTTAAAATAAAAATATTCTTTGTTGAAATATCGACCATTGCATTTTCCCTTGAAAATTCATCTTTTTTGGTTGAAAATTTTATTATTTGGTTCAAAATCAACTTTTTTGTTGAAAACTCGCCTTTTTGACATTAAATTTAAACAATCTGGTTGATTTTACTCTTCTCTTAAATGAAAATTGAACTATTATGAGGAAAATTATTTTCTTGGTTGAATATAACTGTTTTTGATTTAAAATTAAAATATTCTTTGTTGAAACATCGACTATCGAGTTATTCTTTGAGAATTCATCCTTTTTGGTTGAAAATTAAGATATTTGGTCAAAAATTTTTTGGTTTTAGTAGAAGAATCAACTAGTTTGTTTAGAATTTGTTTTTTTGGTAAAAATATATTCTTCCTGGTTGAAAATTCAAATATTTGGTTAAAAATTATTGTATTTTGTACGATTTTCGCCTTTTTAGTAGAACATTTATCTTTTTGGTAAAGAATACAACTGTTTTGTTAAAGAGTATTTGTATTCAGTTAAGGATTCAACTATTTTGTTGAAAATTCGTCTTTTTAGTAGAAAATTAATCTTCTTGGTCGAAACTGCAACCGTTTGGTTGAAATTAATTGGTTTTAGTTGAGGATTCAAGTATTTTGTTGACAATTCGTCTTTTTTTATTGAATTCAACTGCTTCACATTTAGAATTAAAATATTCTTTGCAGAAATATCAACTGTAATATTTTTCGTTGAGAATTTAACTTTTTTGGTTGAAAATTGAACTGCTTGGTTGAAAGCGGAACTACTTAGTTAAAAATTCTTCCTCTGGTTGAAGATTGATTTGCTCCAGTTATGGATTCAACTATTTTGTTGAAAATTAGTCTTTTATGATTGAAGTCAGCTGCTCTAGATTCAAAATTAAAATATTTTCAGTTGAAGTATTGATTATAACATTTTTCATTGAGAATTCACCGTTTTTGGCTGAAAATTTATCTTTTTAGTTGAAAGTCCAACCATTTTGTTGAAAATTGTTTTTTTTTTGTTACGAATTACTTTTCTCAACTAAAATTTTAACTACTCCATTTTTTATTAAAAATTAATTTTTGTATTGAAAACTCAGATATTTGGTTAAAAATTGATGCATTATGAGTAGTAGAAAATTCGTCTCTTCGATAGAAAATTAATGTTCTTGATCAAAAATGCAGCTTTTTGGTTAAAAATTTTTTGGTTTGGTTAAGGATTCAACTACTTTGTTTAAAATTTGTCTTTTTGGTAAAAAATGAATATTATTGGTTGAAATTTCAAATATTTGATAAAAAATTTATGTATTTTGTTCAAAATTCGTTTTTTTTTGGTAGAAAATTAATCTTCTTGGCTGCAAATTCAACTGCTTGGTTGAAAAGGGAACTATTTCGTTAAGAATTCTTCCTCTGGTTGAAGATTCATCTGTTTCAGTTTTGGATTCAACTATTTTGTTAAAATTTAGTTTTTTTATTGAAGTCAACTGCTTTAGATTCAAAATTAAAATATTTTTTGGTGAATTATCGACTATTACATTTTTTTTTAAGAATTCATCTCATTTGGTTAACAATTGAACTGCTTGGTTCAAAGTGGCACTACCTTGTTGAAAATGCATTTTTTTGGTTGGGGATTCATCATTTAAGGTTGAAAATTTATCAGTTTGATTGAAATTGTAGCTGCTATTTTGAACATTCTTTTTTTTTGGTTGCAAATCAGTCTTCTTAACAGAAAATCTAACTACTCCATTTTTGATTGAAAAATATTTTTTTCTGATGAAAAATCAGATATTTGGTTGATAATTTATGCATTCAGTAAAAAATACGTCTTTGGCAAAAAATTAATCTTTTTAGTAAAAAATGCAACTGTTCGGCTAAAAATTATTTGTTGCTGGTTCAGGATTCAACTATTTTGTTGAAAATTCGTGACTTGGTATGAATTAATCTTCTTGGTTGAAAATTCAACCATTTGATTCAAAACTTATGCATTTTGTTTTCTATTCGTCTTTTTGGTACAAAATCAATCTTTTTGTTAAAAAAGCAACTGTTTGCTTGAAAATTAATCTCCTTGATGGGAAATTCAACTATTTCTTTCCAAATTTATGTTTTTTTATTGAAAATTGGGCTTTTTGATGGAAAATTAATCCTTCTAGTCAAGAATGCTACGGTTTGGTTGGAAATTAATTGGTTTTAGTTGAGGATTCAACCATTTTGTTGAGAGTTTGTGTCTTTTCGTTGAATTCAACTCTTTATTCATTAAAATAAAAATATTTTTTTGGTTCAAATATCAACTGTTAGATTTTCTGTTGAGAATTTATCCTTTTTTGCTTGAAAATCTAACAACTTTGTTGAAAATTCGTTTTTTTTGTTTACAAATTAGTTTTCTCAATTGAAAATTTAACTACTCCTTTTTTTGTGGAAAATTAATTTTTTTAGTTGAAAATTTAGACATTCGATTTAAAATTTATGCATTTTATAGAAGGCTCCCGTCTTTCGTAGAAACTTGATCTTTTTGATAAAAAATGCAATTGTTTGGTTAGAAATTATTTGGTTTCAGTTGATTTTCCAACTATTCTGTTGAAAATTCGTCTATTTAGTAAAAAATACAACTGTTTGGATGAGAGTTATTCTTTTTGAGTTGACGATTCAACTGTTTTGTTTAAAATTCGTCTTTTTTATAAAAAATTAATCTTCTTGTTTGAAAACTCGAACATTTGATCAAAATTGATGTATTTTGTTCAAAATTCGTCTTTTTGGTAGAAAATTAATCTTTTTGTCAAAAATGCAACTCTTTGGTTGAAAATTATTTGTATTTGGTTGAGGATGCAACTATTTTGTTCAAAATTTGTTTTTTTTTTTGGAAGAAAATAAATCTTCTTGGTTGAAAATTAATCTTTTCGGTCAAAGTGCAACTGTTTCGTTGAAAATTAATTGGTTTTAGTTGAGGATTCAACTTTGTTGTAGTAAATTCGTCTCTTTTGGTTGAATTAAACTTTTTATGATTCAAAATTAAAAAGATTTTTGTTTGAAATATCAACTATTAAATTTTTTGTTCAGAAATCATCTCTTTTGGTTGAAAATTCAAGTACTTGAAAATTTGTCTTTTTAGTAGAAAATGAATCTTTTCGGTAAAAAATTGATATATTCTTTTTGTTGTAAATTCGTCTTTTTTGGTAACAAATTGATCTTCCTGAATGAAAATTCATTTTTTACGGTTCAACATTAAATTACTTGCTATAAGATTAAATTTTTTGGTTAAAAAGTCATCGTTTTTTATTGCAAATCAATTTGTTATATTCGAAGAATGAACTGTTTTGTTGAAAATTGATTTTTGTTGAATTCTATTATTGAATATTTGAAATTGAATTTTTTTTTGTAGGAATAGGTATCAAATATTAAATTTTTCGTTGATAATTAATCTCTCGGGTTGAAAATTCAACTGCATGGTTAAAAATGAAAGTATTTTGTGGAAAAATCTTTTTTTTTTTGGTAGAAGATTCATCATTCGAGTAGAAAATTCATCTCCTTGGTTGCAAATTTAACTATTTTGTGAAGAGTTTTTCTTGGTTGAAAATCAATTTTTCAACTTAAAATTTAAGTATTTCATTTTTCATTGAACATTAATCTTTTATAGTGGAAAATTCAACTATTTGCTTAAAAATTAATGTATTTTGTTGAAAATTTATCTGTTCTTGGTTGAAAGTGGAACTACTTCGTTAAAGAATCGTTTTTCTTGGTTGAAGATTCATCATTTTATTTGAAAATTTATCTTCTTCAGTTTAAAATTCAACTATTTGGTTGAAAATTTATGTATTGTGTTGAAAATTGATCTTTCATGTTAGAAAATTAATCTTCTTGGTTGAGCATTCATATTTTCGGGTGTAAAATACAACTGCTTTGTAGAAAATTCGACTTTTCGGCTCGAAAATTCAACATTTTGTATGAAATTTTTTTTCCTTTGTTGACTGAAAAATCTTTGTTGGTTCGAAATCTACCTCTTGCGTTGGTAATTGGTCTTTTTACTTTGAAAATTCATCTCCTTTGGTAGAAATGTTATATTTTTGATTGGAAATGCAACTGTTTGGCTGAAAATTAATTGTTTTTTGGTTCAGGATCCAAATATTTTGTTGGAAATTCATTTGTTTGGGATGAATTCAACTATTTGGTTGAAAATTCACGTGTTTTGTTGAAAATTCGTCTTTTTTGGTAGAAAATTAATTTTTATTGAAAATTCATCCATTTGGATAAAAACTCATCTATTTTGTTTAAAATGAAATACTTTCACTTGAAATTTCAGGAATTTTTAGTGCTAAAAGTTACGTTTTTCAACATTATGGAAAGTCTTATAACGCAATAAATTGCGCATTCTCTTCAGGAGAAAATCAACTTTTGGTCTGACAGATCGAATTCTGTCTGTTTTCTAGTAATAGGTATATTGTTTCCGATGATAATTTTCCTGGGCCACTGGTATATGAATTAATAATATAAAAGCATTGATATATAATTTAGTTTGTGAAGAAATATATTAATGCTTCAATAGTATTAATACATACAGTAAACAAAGATAATCAACATCGGGAACAACTGATATATCAAAATTCTAAATCCTCTTAAGAATTTTAACTTAAAAGAATCGAACATTGTGCAGATTTTGGAATTTAAAGAAAGAATAGTTTTCATTCAGGGAATTTTTATCTTCTGAAGATTCCAATATTGAATAAATTCACAGAATCACCTGAGCATCAATTTAAAATTGTTTATGTTAGACATTGAATACGATCGGTGGATTCCTCAGATTTAAGAGTAGAATAAATTCATCAATCCGATCAGGTTTTGCAAATTTGATTCAAATGCTCGAGCTTTCGACTCTAGTATTGAGTCCTTTTCAAGAGCTAAAAAAAAATAAATTAACAATGAATA
The DNA here is from genome assembly GCA_032362435.1 of Melikaiella ostensackeni. Taxonomy (NCBI): domain Eukaryota; kingdom Metazoa; phylum Arthropoda; class Insecta; order Hymenoptera; family Cynipidae; genus Melikaiella; species Melikaiella ostensackeni. Next base: position 6,706 of record JAUMHM010083541.1, read on the forward strand.
CAATTCGATAAAGCAACAAATTCTTTCTTATACAAATCAACACAATCCTTATAAATTGAGTCAGAGTCAATATGATACCACACTTATTTTGATATCGTCAGGTAAACGAATGAAAACGATTAACGTAACTGAAATGAGCGCGAAAATAAAACTTAAACCAATAGAATTCAAATTTCCAAATGCGATTTCTGCATTTCTTTAATGAGATGGCTGTATTTTGAGTTTAAATTTTCCGTGTTCTGTTTTATGTTGATATTATATGGCTGTAATTTAGTATGGATCATTTCGGAGACTAATCTACGGCGCCAATTTTTTTCCCTCTCTAGGATTTTTACATCGTTCCATTTAAAGTTATGATTTCTATCCATTCGATGAATTAAAACTACATTAAGTGCTTGTGAACGATGTGATATATTTTTATTATGTTCTTTAACCCTCGTAGCTAATTTCTGTTTTGTTTGACCCACATAAACCGCAGGACAATTTTCGCATTCGATCTTATAAACTAAGTTCATGTTTTCACCTTTTGGAAGTTTATCCTTGCCCTTAATGATGAACTGCGAACTCAACTGATTTTTAACGGAGTGGATAAAATTTATATTACTTTTATGACAAATTTTACTTAATTTCTCAGATAGACCTTCAATATAAGGTAAAACCAAGTTCTGTTTACTATTAGTTATGGTATTTGATATCATGGAACTATTATTGCTTTGATTTAACTGAAAAAGTCTTTTTTAAATATTTTTATCAATAAATTGTTGTGGAAAATTATTTTGAATCAAAGTTTCAGTTACAAATTTCAAATTTTTTGAATGAAACCGTTTATCAGGTAGTTTCACAGCTTTATCAACCAAATGGCAAATAAGACCAATTTTTTGGCATAAGGGGTGTTTCGAATTAAAGTCCACAAATCTTCCAGAAGATGTCGGTTTTCGGTGCCAATCGAAAATGAGACCATTGCCCTCTTCAATAATGAATGTATCAAGAAAGCTGATCTTATTATTTAATTCAACTTCATAAGTAAATTGTAATCCCTGATAGTATGAGTTTAAACAATCAAGCATTTCATTGATACAATTTCGAGGAATACAAGTTATAACATCATTCACGTATCTTTTATAAAACAAAGGTGTAAAATTTAATTTATTTAAGCAAGTTTCCTCTAAATCTGCCGTAACAAAATCAGCTATGACAGGCCAAATAGGTGAACCCATTGGTGTTTCATAAACTTCTTAATATATTTTATCATTAAAAGAAAAAAGACATGTCGAACTCATAACCAGTAAAACCCCATTAATGATCTCATTTTCAGGTATTTTTGTAATTTGACCTGTACTGGGAAATCGTTTTTTAATAAAGTCAATAACTAAATTACGCGGAATGTTTGTTAATTAAGATGTGACGTCAAAGGAAACCAAGACGTGGTCGTCAGGAATTTTAATATTCTTAATGTCTTCAACCAAATGTGTGCTATTTTTAATAAAGCTCATGGCGTTAGGAGCATTTTTTAAAATATCTTGTAAAAAACCAGCTAACTTATAAGTTGGACCATCAAGGGACGAAACAATTATTTTCAATGGGTTATCTGGTTTATGTATTTTCGGTAACCCGTAAGCTTGTGGTAGGTTACAATCAGAAACATTGAGATATCTGAAGATGTCATCATTAATATATTCTTTTATTTTCCATCTCTTCACAGTCTCTTTGCATTTTTTATTATTTTCTTGAGTGGGTTTTTAATGATATTCTCATAGGTGTTAATGTCATTCAGTAATAATTCCATTTTGTCATAATAATCATGTTTTTCCATTATAACCACTTTGTTTTCTTTGCCGGCTTTTGTTATCATTAAATTAACATTATTTTTCAAGAATTGTATAGTAAATAAGTGGTCATTAATTAAAATGTTATCATTTACTTGTATATGTCTTTTTGTGTTAATAAAATTTGTAACATTCTGAATAATTTCATCTCTCAAGTTGTTCTTAATAGTGTCAGGAATAAGAGATTTATTGGTTTCAAAAATTTTAATAATATCAACAGTTGGTAATTCCGATTTCCCAATATACGGAAAGTTAAATTTACAACCCAAACTTAGAGTTTTCATAAGATTATCGGGAATGTCAGTGTTCAAAGTATTAACAATCCAATTACAAGTATTATAGTTCATTTGAAACGGATTATAACTCAAGTTATTGCTTTTTCCCCCCTTCATAATAAATTCAAACTTTTTAAAATGTTGAAGTCTCAATGCATTGAAATGTTTATGGTATTTGTCGATCTCCATTAGAGTGTAGTCGTTTCTCTTGTTGATCAACAGGCATGATTTCGATGAATGCTAAATATGACGTCAAATATTGAATACAATCGGTGGATTTTGTAGATTTAAGAGTAGAATAAATTCATCAATCCGATCAGGTTTTACGAATTTTATTTAAATGCTCAAGCTTTCGACTCTAGTATTGAGTCCTTTTCAAGAGCTAAAAAAATTAACTAACAATGAAGACAACATAACTGAGATGAGCGCGAAAAACAAAACTTAAACCCAATAGAATTCAAATTTACTAACGCGTTTTCTGCATTTTTTGAATGAGATGATTGTATTTTGAGTTTAAATTTTCCGTGTCCTGTTTTTTGTTGATATTATATGGTTGCAATTTAATATGGATCATTTCGGAGGTAGTTTTACAGCTTTATCAACCAAATGGCAAATAAGACCAATTTTTTGGCATAAGAGGTGTTTCGAATTAAAGTCCACAAATCTTCCAGAAGATGTAGGTTTTCGGTACCAATCGAAAATGAGACCATTATCCTCTTTAATGATTAATGTATCAAAAAAACTGATCTTATTATTTAATTCAACTTCATAAGTAAATTGTAATCTCTGATAGTATGAGTTTAAACAATCAATCATTTCATTGATATAATTTCGAGGAATACAAGTTATAACATCATCCACGTATCTTTTATAAAACAAAGGTGTAAAATTCAATTTATTTAAACAAGTTTCCTCTAAATCTGCCATAACAAAATCAGCTATAACAGGTGTAATAGGTGAACTCATTGGTGTTCCATAAACTTGTTAATATATTTTATTATTGTAAGAAAGAAAAAAGAAACATGTCGAATTCATAACTAGTAAAACCCCATTAATGATCTCATTTTGAGGTATTATAGTAATTTTACCTATGCTGGGAAATCGTTTTTCAACAGAATCAATAACTAAATTACGCGAATGTTTGTAAATAAAGATGTGTCGTCAAAGAAAACCAAGACGTGGTCGTCAGGAATTTTAATATTCTCAATGTCATTAACCAAATGAGTGCTATCTTTAATAAAGCTCATGGCGTTAGGAGCATTTTTCAAAATATCTTGTAAAAAACCAGCTAACTCATAAATTGGACCATCAAGAGACGAAACAATTATTCTCAATGGGTTATCTGGTTTATCTATTTTCGGTAACCCGTAAGCTCGTGATAGGTTACAATCAGAAACACTGAGATATCTGAAGATGTCATCATTAATATATTCTTTCATTTTCCATCTCTTCACAGTCTCTTTGCATTTTTCTATTATTTTCTTGAGTGGATTTTTAATGATATTCTCATAGGTGTTAATGTCATTCAGTAATAATTTCATTTTGTCATAATAATCATGTTTTTCCATTATAACCACTTTGTTTCCTTTGTCGGCTTTTGTTATCATTAAATTATCATTATTTTTCAAAAATTGTTTAGTATGTAAGTGGTCATTAATTACAATTTTTTCATTTACTTGTATATGTTTTTTTGTGTTAATAAAATTTGTAACATTCTGAATAATTTCATCTCTTAAGTTGTTCTTAATAGTGTCAGGAATAAGAGATTTATTAGTTTCAAAATTTTTAATAATATCGACAATTGGTAATTTCGATTTCCCCATATACGGAAAGTTAAACTTACAATCTAAACTTAGAGTTTTCATAACATTCTCGGGAATGTGAGTGTTCGAAGTATTCACAATCCAATTGCACGTATTATGTTTCATTTGAAACGGATTATTACTTGAGCTTTTGCTTTTTTTCGCCTTCATAATAAATTCAAACTTTTTAAAATGTTGAAGTCTCAATGCATTGGAATGTTTATGGTATTTTATCAAATTTACGTGAAGGAACTTCTTAATCAAAGCATCAGGAAGAGACTCTGTAAGATGATGTTCAAGTTTCAAAATATTCTTTTCAAGAAAATTGAGGTCAGTGATCGAATCTTTAATTTCCCAATTTAGTAATCGTTTCGTCATGTTTAGCTGATGATTATTCAATTTTCGTGTGATTATTTTGCTATAGAATTAAATTCTTCCAAATTTTAAATTTTTTAAATGTTTAGGAAAAATATCATACTTTTTACAATTTAATAAAAATTGAATTTGAGTTTTGACCAAAGCAATTTTGAACAATAAGTTTAGCCAATTTTTCATGCGGAGAACAGTGTTGGTTCCGAAAGAAGATTTTATATACGAGAAATACCCATGTTGTTTTTGTCGATCTCGATTAGAGTGTCGTCCTTTCTTTTGAATACAATTCGATAATAGCAACAAATTCTTTCTTATATAAATCAACACAATCCTTAAAAATTGACGAAAAAAATTGGCACCGTAGATTAGTCTCCGAAATGATCCATATTAAATAACAACCATATAATATCAACAAAAAACAGGACAAGGAAAATTTAAACTCAAAATACAACAATCTCATTTAAAAAATGCAGAAATCATATTCATAAATTTGAATTCTATTGGTTTAAATTTTATTTTCGCGCTCATTTTAGTTACGTTAATCGTTTTCATTCGTTTACCTGACGATATCAAAATAAGTGTAGTATGATATTGACTCTGACCACGGAATGACGTCTTATTATACGTGTTGAATAATTACATTTATATTTGATATTTTCTACATTTCATTAAAAATGACGACAATAAAATGGATTTATTAAAAATATGATGCACTCATTCGTACCTATTTCAATCATGTAAGTAATTGCTAATTTTAAATTGTAATCGTCAATTTTTAAGGATTGTATTGATTTATATAAGAAAGAATTTGTTGCTATTATCAAATCGTATGTATTGTTAATTTGTTTTTTTAGCTCATGAAAAGGACTCAATACTAGAGTCGAAAGCTCAAACATTTAAAGTAAAATTTGCAAAACCTGATCGGATTGATGAATTTATTCTACTCTTAAATCTATTTTATTTATTGTTTATGAGAAATCAACGAGTAAAGCCCTTTATCACAGTTAAAAATTTTCTAAAAATATTCTGAGAAAGAAATGAAGACGTTATCCAGATTCTAATTTTTGATAGCAGTAAGGTTTCGCCCTAAATGTTGGTTGCTGCTTCGGGTTTCTGTGTGGTTATTCTTTAAAAATTAATTTTGAGATATCATTTATACAATCGAATACAAAGAGAAATTAGGTGCATACTAATAAAAAGTATAAATGAATGAGAAAGTAATAAAAAATCTCATTTCACAGAAGAAAAAGAAAGCTTAGAATAACAACCTTAATACAAACATATTTTTTTCAAATTAAAGAAGTTTTTTATGGATCAACGTGCAAAGCCTTTTATTACAATCAAAATTTTTCTTGAAATATTCTGAGAAAGAAATGAAGAAGTTTTTAGGATTCTCACTTTTGATACCGACAAGGTTTCGAACTGAATGTTGGTTGCTGATTCGTGTTTCTGTATGATTGTTCTGTGATAATTGATTTTGAGATATCCTTTATACAATAAAATACAAATAGGAATTAGGTGCATATTCACAAAAAGTATAAGTGAATAAAAAAAAAGTAAAAAAATCTCATTTCACAAAAGAAAAAGAAATCAGAAAGTGATTACTTTAATACGCGCACCTTTTTAAAAAAATTGGATAAGAAGGATTATTATCATTATCTTTCTTTTTTGAGAGATCAACGGGCAAAGCCCTTCATAACAGAAAAAAATCCCCAAAATTATTCCGTGAAAGAAATAAAGACATTTCCCAGATTCTAATTTTTGATACCAGCAAAGTCTCGACCTAAATGTTGAATGCTGATTTGTGTTTCTGTCTTATTGTTCGATAGTAATTAATTTAAAGTTATCATTTATGCAATTGAATACAAAAAAAAATTAGGTGAATACAAACAAAAAGTATAAGTGAATGAGAAAGTAATAAAAAATCTCATTTCACAGAAGAAAAAGAAATCAGAGAATAACTACTTTAATACAAACACATTTTTTCAAAAAATTCGATTAGAAGAATTATTTTAGATATTTCTTATGAGAAATCAGCGGGCAAACCCCTCACGGTGCGGCTGAATAAAATTTTAGTCGAAGGTCTGTACATATGAAATTTTCTTGTTGAAAATTGTAGTTTGATACCTAACAATCATTTTTCGTCCTCTTGTTGGAAATCATTTACAGGGCGGATTTGGAGAAAAATCGGTGTTTGTACCGCTGATCTCATAATAGCGTATG
>JAUMHM010083542.1:0-13203 GCA_032362435.1 Melikaiella ostensackeni
TGTCAATGTTCACTTGTTATTATAATTTTGATACCAAATCTGGATCATTTCAATCAACTGTGTATCAGTCTGCTGCAAATAACTTTGATCCAATTTCAAGCTGAAAGTAAAACCCCTGGATTTTCCGTTAAGCTCTTTGAATAATAATTATGTAAATAAGTTAGAAGGGATATAGCCCTGGTGGAAATGTATTTTGACTATAAAATTGAGATGTATGTTGATGTACACCAGAATTAAAAAATTAGTAAACGCTGGTGGCAAGCGCCTACGAAAAAGAGTTTCGTAGCCTATTAAGTCGTTCGAATCTCCCCCTCTACACCCGCATCCCCACTCCTCTAGCTGCCCATCCTCAACCCTCACGACCCATCGCCTGTCTTCTCGTTATTTTCTCACATTTCCCCTTACTTCCCGTAAGTACCCTCACCCCCTTCCCACATTAACCCCTATTTCCGTCATTTTCATTCACCCCCTCCCCTTACTTCCCATCATTCTCCCTTTCTCCCCCTCACCACACTTTTCATTATTTCCTTTATTTTCACTCACCCCCTCCCCTCATTTCTCGTCACTTTCCCTCACCCCCTCACGACACTACCCCTCATATCCCTCATTTCCCCTTACTTCCCTAATCACCCTCCCCTCACATCTCCTCAATTCTCCTCATTTCTCCTCATTTCTCCTCATTTCTCCTTTTTTATATGACGGACGGACACCCGACTTTAACTGTGAGGGTTTCTGTCTGGAGCTACAAAACCCTAAAAATTCAAAAAATTCAAAAAAATTCAAAATAATTCAAAATAATTCAAAGAACTCAAAATACCGACGCGAAGTACTATTGGTAAGGATAATATTTTCTGACGTTGAAAATGATGCACTCAACTTTCGAGCTAGTGCGGGTTTCGGGCATTGCTTACTTTGACCGTGAGATTCTTTTGAGAATTTCTACTAAGAAAAGAGTCAGGGTCGTGTGAACAATTTCCAGTAGGAATACATAATATTAATTCAGGGTATTTTGTACAAATGTAGATTTATGTTATCATAAAGGACGAATCTTTTCTAATAATGAAGACTAATTAATAAAGAGAGTATTTTTCGCGTGTTTTTTTTTTAAATTTTAAATTTTTAAAAATAAATGCAAAATATGTACGCGAGTGTGGGAGCTGCCCGCTTTTTCGCTACGGTACTGCGTGATTGTGTTAAGGTCGCCGCGCGTCTTCCACTGTCCCTCGGAGTCCCTAGTCATCGAATACGAACTGGCAGAATTCTAGGGACGCAGTAAGCCAAAGCGCAGTATATCGAGAGTTGAGTGTACTATGCGAAATTATGTAACAAAAAATGGAATCATGCGTTGCAAAAATAACAATTCTTTGAGGGAATAGAATGCATTTTTCAACTCCAGAAAATATCAAAATATGAATATTTAAAACGAGAACAATATAACTACATATTAATGAAGTATACATACTGAAGTTAATTAAATCATATAAGCCGATGAAAAAAAAGTTTTAATTTAGCACCTGAAAAAATAAAAAAATTGTTAACGCCGTCTGTCTGGTTTTTGAATTGAAAAATTCATAAAATTTCATCTATGGGCTAAAAAATTAAGATGAATTATTTTTCGCTACTGTTTCTAGCATTGAACAACAATTAAAACTCAAAAATTGAAAAAAATTGTTATGCCAGATACATTTTTTTTGAAAACGTAAACGTTTTTTAATATAGTTAATTACAACATTTTTAAGTAAAAAAAGTACATGTTGAATTTAAAATTTCTTTAGTTCGAATTGAAAGAAACATGTATTTCGTTGGTATAAAAAAAATGTACTTTTTGAAGCGTTCTCCAAATCGTGAATTTTGAATTTTTTAACGGTTTCAACGCTTCAAGAACGTTGAAAATTTGTCTTGCCCATGTCAACTCAATAATGACACGTTTCTACGATCCCAACTGCAAAAATTTTTAATACACATTTTTAAATCTTTTCAAATTGCTAAAAAAAATTGTTTTCAACTTTTTATAGTTTTTCACCACGAAAAACTCAAGTTGCAAATAATTTTCCACAATGACTACAGTTTTTAGTATTGAACAACAACAAAAATATATGGAAATCTTTCGCAATTTTCAAATTCAAAAACTGAACAGAAGACCTCAACCGATTTCAAAAATTTTTGTTGTACTTCTCTCGAATGTCAAATCAAACATGTTTTTGCTCTACTCAAATGATTCGATTAATCGACGCATTTACACTCTGCCTTAGTACATGTATTTCAAATTAATTAATTTCAAAACCTAAATGAAAAAACCGTGCGAATTTCAAAATGGAAGTTTTTGTATACTTTCACTTTTAAAAAATACATTCTTACATATATATCTCACAAAAATATGAAATCGTGCGCTATTATGCGAAAATTTCAAAATTATGCGACGTAAATAAAGTTATGCCTTTTAATGAGACGTTAAATTGAGCATATTTTGCATGGAAACCTTATGTAACATAAAAGTTCTGAGTTATACTTGATTTTAAGATATTATGCGGCTATGCGCTTCGCATAAACTAGAAGTCCTTAACTGCAGGTGTATTCATTATGCATGTATTTATTTGTGCTCATTTCATGAGCACTTTGCTTCCGCATGGGCACCAAATGAATTTTCTTCTTCATTTATGGCACTTGTCTTATCTGACTTATTTCAATCTGGTATTTCTAATAACAACAAATTCTCCCTCATATAAGCAAGCCAAAAATTTTTGTTGAATAATTCAAAAACGTTATTGGTAGATCATGGAAGGTCATGAAAGGTTCGTCAATAGGTCAATCGATGCGTCTCGTATTCATGAATAAATACATAAGATAAAGTACTGTTATATTCCAAATATCAAAAAAGTTTTCTTTAAATAAACAAGGTAAACAATATATATTTTTAATTTATGTATCGGTATTGTTAGGTCATAAAAGGTCATGAAAGGTGCGTCAATAGGTTGTTCGACACGTCTAGAAGATGCGAAAAAATATATCAGTTACATACTCGTATTGTGGCATTCCTAATATCAACCAAGTTTTTCTCATAAAAAAATAAACAACTTTTTCTGAAACTTCCTTCTTTCTTTTTTTCAAATTTCTAAACGCAAAAAAAACCATTTTCAACTATACGATCTAGCTCAAAATTTTATCAGACCTGGACATTATCTTGAGCTACAACTCGTCCAAATTTCATATTCATGCACAATAAACCCCGGGATAACAAATCATTGCATATCATTCTGATTATAAGCTTCAGATCAAAATGATCCACTTTTGCGGATCCGAAATTAATTTTTACACAACTTTATTCATATCTGTCGAGTGGCAGTTGTTATACTTTTTTTTGAACGTCGAAGGTGAGTCAACTAAAAGAGATAGACTTTCAATCAAAATGGGAATAGTTGAATTTTTAATAAAAAAATTAATTTTATACTGAATAAAGATAAATTTTCAACAAAATAGTTACGCTTTCAACCAAAGAGATGAACTTCCAACTAAAAAGATTAATTCTTAACTAAAAAAGCTAAATTTTCGATCAAAAACATGAATTTTCAATCAAATATTTGAATTTTCGTATGAAAAAGATGAATTTTCAACAAAAGAAATGAGTTTTTAACAAAGAAGTTCAAATTTCAACCAAGCAATTGAATTTCAAATCCAAAAAGATTAATTCTTAACGAAAGTTGTGATAGTAGATATTGTAACCGAAAGTTATTTTTATTTTTAATCAAAAACAGTTGAATTCAACAAAAAAGACGCATTTTTGACGAAATAGTTGAGTTCTCAAACCAAACAGATTGATTTTCAACGAAACAGTAGCATTTTCAATCAAAAAAGAATACTTTTCTACCAAAATACTTTAATTTCAAGGCAAAAAGTCAAATTTTCAATAAAACAGTTGAATTTTCGAGCGAAACAAAATACGTGATTTTTCCACCCAATAATTGAATTTTCATTTTAAAAAATTAATATCCAACCAAATACTTGAATTTTTAACTAAAATAGGTAAATTTACAACCAAAAAGATTAATTTTATACTAAGAGAGACGAGTTTTCGACAAAATACATGATTTTTTAAACAAATAGTTGAATTTCAATCTAGAAAAGATAAATTTTAAACAACAGTAATGAATTTTTAAGAAATAAGTTTAACTTTTAACCAAGTTGTTGAATTCCACACTAAAAAAGAATAACTCTCAACGAAAATTGTAATAGTTGATATTTCAACCTAAAATTATTTTGATTTTAAATCAAAAACAGTTACATTCAGCAAAAAAGACGCATTTTTAACAAGGCAGTTAAGTCCTGAACCCAAACAGATTAATTTATAGCCAGAAAGTGGAATTTTTAATGAAAAAAGATTACTTTCTACCAAAATAGTTTAATTTTTAACGAGAAAAGACGAATTTTCAAGAAATCATTTGAATTTTCAAGTAAAAAGATTAATTTTTCACCAAAAAGATTGATTTTCTACTAGAAAAGACGAATTTTGGAAAAATACATGGTTTTTCAACCAAATAGTTTAATTTTCAACTAAAATAAATAAATTTACAACCATAAAGATCAATTTACTACTAAAAAAGATAAATTCTCGACAAAATACATGAATTTTCAATCAAATACTTGAATTTTCATCTAAAAAACATAAATTTTCAACCAAAAAAATTGATTTTTTGCAAAGCAATTCAACTTTCAACCAAGTAGTTGAATTCAAAACCAAAAAAGATCAATTCTTAACGAAAATTGTGATAGTTGATACTTCAATCTAAAATTATTTTTATTTTAAATCAAAAACAGTTACATTCAACAAAAAAGATGCATTTTTAACAAAATATTTAAGTCCTGAACCCAAACAGATTAATTTTCAACCAAAAAGTGGCATTTTTAATGAGAAAAGACTACATGCTACCAAAATAGTTTAATTTTTAACGCAAAAAAAAACGAATTTTCAAGAAAACAGTTGAATTTTCAAGTAAAAATATGAATGTTCTAACGGAAGATTAATTTTCGGCTAAGAAAGACGAATTTCCAACAAAATACATGATTTTTAACCAAATAGTTGAATTTTCATTCAAAAAAATTAATATACAACCAAATAGTTGAATTTTCAACTAAATTAGATAAATTTACAGCCAAAAAGATCAATTTTCTACCAAGAGAGACGAGTTTTCGACAAAATACATGATTGTTTAACCAAATAGTTGAATTTTAATCTGAGAAAGTTAAATTTTAGACAAAAGAAATGAATTTTTAAGAAATTATTTCAAGATTCAATCAAGTTGTTGAATTCCAAACTAAAAAAGATCAATTTTCAACGAAGATTGTAATAGTTGATGTTTCAACCAAAAATTATTTTTATTTTTGATCAAAAACCGTTGAATTCAACAAATAAGATGCATTTCCAAGAAAATAGTTGAGATACTTGAATTTTTAAGGCAAAAAGACGAATTTTCAATAAAACAGTTAAATTTTAAAGCAAAAAGATGAGCTTTTCACCGAGAAGTTTAATTTTCTACTGAGAAAGACGAATTTCAAACAAAATACATGATTTTTCAACCAACTAGTTGAATTTTCAACTAAAATAGATAAACTCATAACCATAAAGATTAATTTACTACTAAAAAAGACCAATTTTCGACAAAATACATGAATTTGCAATCAAATGTTTAAATTTCAATCTGAAAAAGATAAATTTTCAACAAAAGGAATGAATTTTTGATAAAGCAGTTGAACTTTCAACCAAGTGGTTGAATTTCAAAACGAAAAAGATTAATTTTCAACGAAAATTGTAATAGTTAATGTTTTAACCCAAAAATATTTTTATTTCTGATCGAACATTTTTGTGTACAACCAGAAAAGACGAATTTTGAACAACATAGATGAGTCCTCAACCAAAGCAGATTGATTTCCAACCAAACAGTGGTATTTTTAACCCAAAAAGATTAATTTTTCTACCAAAATAGTCTAATTTTTCACCCAAAAGGACGAATTTTCAACAAGGCAGTTGAATTTTCTAGCAAACAGATGAATTCTCTACCAAAATAATTGAATTTTCAACAAAACAGTCAGATTTTCAATTAAAAAGGATGACTTTCTAGCAAAATTGTTGAATTTTTAACCAAATAATAAAATCTTTTAACAAAAAGATGCATTCTCAACGCAAAATGTAATAATAGACTTTTGAACCAAAAAGACGAATATTCAACAAGAACGAATTTCCAACAAGAAATAACTTACTATGAATAAATAGTTGGATTTTCAACCAAAGAGATGAATTTTGGACTGAAATGATGAATCTTCAACAAAAAAAAAAGAATTTTTAACAAAGGGGTTCAACTTTTAACCATATTAACCTTCCATGCATATTAAATTTCAACCAAACAGTTGCATTTTCAAAGAAACATTTGCATTATTAAACAAACGAGATAAAGTTTTACCAAAAGACATGAATTTTAAAACCATAAAGACGAATTTTCTACGAAAGCGTTGAATTTTCAACCAAGAAAGATTTCTCAGTCAAGAGAAAAAAAATTCAACCAAATTCTTGAATTCTCAAGCCAAAAAGGCGAATTTCCTCCAAACCAGTTAAACTTTCAACCCATAAATATGAATTTTCAACTAAAAAGTTAATCTTCAATCAAATAGTTGAATTTTCTACCAAAAAAATTACATTCTAACAAAACTGTTAAATATTCTACAGACTAGTTAAATTTTTAGCCAAGTAATAAAATTTGGAACCAAAAAAGATGAATTCTGAACCAAAAATATGATAATGAATTTTCAAAGAGAAAAAATGGCTTTCAACTAAAAATAATTAGATTTTCCACCAAAGAAATTAATTTTCAACTAAAATGATGAATCGTCAACCTGAAAAAAAAGAATTTTCAACAAAGGAGTTTAACTTTTAACCATATTAACCTTTCAACATATGAGTTTTCAACCAAACAGTTAAATTCTTAAACAAAAAAGATTAAATTTCTGCCAAAAAAGCCAAATTTTCAAACCAAAAAGACGAATTTTCAACAAAAGAAATGAATTTTCAACCAAGAAAGATTTCTCACTCAAGAGAGCAAAAATTCTCACCAAACTGTTGAATTTTAAAGTCAAAAAGGCGAATTTTTCACAAAACAGTTAAATTTTCAACCCATAATTATGAATTTCCAAGTAAAAGGTTTATTTTCCACCAAACAGTTGAATTTTCTATCAAAATTCTTGAATTTTCGACCCAAAAAGACGAATTTTCAACAAAACAGTTGAATTTTCAACCAGAGAAATGAATCTTCAACTTTGATAGTTGAATTTTCTGTTAAGAAAATTAATTTTCAGCCAAAAAGGACAAATATCCAACTCTGGAAATTGATTTTTTCCGTTCTGTCATGACTTGGTCGTGGCTTAACAACTGACGCTGGAAAACTCATGGAAATTCATGACAGGCAGTTGATCTTGCGAATCGGATCAATCTGATGCGCAATTTGCTGATGAAATAAAAAATCCGAAATATGTATAAAACCGTTTCGTATCATCTTGATCCAATTTCGGTATCAAATTTATCAACTGACATTTATGGCATGGCTCTTTTACTTTTCGAGATATGGCAAACAGAAAAAAGTTACACATACGAAATTTTTTTTTAAATTGCATTTTCGAGTTCCTGAGATCGAATTATATGGAAATATATGAAAACATTTGATTAAAAAATTTACGTCATTACAAACATCCCTCTATGAGGAAGCTAGAATAACTACCTAAAGTTTAAAGAACCATGCTGATTCTGTCAGCCTTACGTAAAGTTAGCAGAACCACCAGAGAACCATTTAAGATGCTGAGTTGTCTCTGCTATTAAAATTTAGGGCTCATTTAGGGCTCTTGAAACATGAAAATTGCCAGCTCAATTTACGTAAAGCTGACAGAACCAGCCAAAAGAAAAAACATAAAATAAAGAGAAAAGTTGAATCTTTTAGGGTGAAGTGAGAGCCCTAAATGGGCCTTAAATTTTGATAACAGAGGCAACTCAGTATCTGAACTGGTTTTCTAGTGGTTCTGCTAACTTAACGTAAATCTAACAGAACCAGTATTTCTTAAAATGAAGGGCAAGCTTCAAAACTTTTTTGTGTAAAGTGAGAGCCCGAAATGAGCCCTAAAATGATAGGAGGGTTTTTGGACGTTTTCGATCAATACGGGTCTACTGCCCTTTGGCGCCCTGCGTTAAGGGCCTAGGGAAGAGCTGTCAATTTATAGATTTCGAAAGCCCTAAATAAGCCCTAAATTTTGGTAACAGATACAACTCAGCACCTTAAACAGTTATGTAGAGGTTCTGCTAACTTTACATTCATTTAACAGAACCAGCCGGTTTTTTGAATAAAGGGCAAATTTCAAAATTTTTTAGGGTGAAGTGAAAGTCCTAAGGGAGCCCTCAATTTTGGTAATAAAGACAACTCAACGTCTTAAACAATTCTCTAGTGATTCATTTAAATTTACGTCAACCTGATACCTGTAGAACCAGCAGTTTTTCTTAGAAGCCCTAAATTTGGCGTTGTGGCGCTAAATTATCCCCAAATGAGCCCTCAATTTTGCCTTGGGAGAAATCATGATTGTGAAACACGGTTCTTCCAAATTCACGTAGTTAGCAAGAACACGCGAGGCTCTAAAATCAATCAAAAGCATTTGAAAGACTTCAAGATAATTCAAAAGAATTGAAAGAACTCAAAAGAATTCAAGAGAATTGAAGGTGAATTTGAAATTAATTCAAGGAAATTCAAAGTAATTCAGAAGAATTAAGAGAACAAAAATCAAATTGTTGTTATTTTAGACCGATAATGTGAAGATCTGTTTTGTTTTTGGTCTTTAAGGACGCTGGATAAAGGGGACTTAGAAATTTTTTTGGTTGCCCTCAATTATGAACACGGCCCTGACCCCATATTTATTTTCGGAAGTAGATTGTAGGATGAATGGATTTAACTCACCAAGTATTCGGGGTCTGATGAAATCCTGGAATCCATATAATGTGAAATGCATCGAGTTTATTTTTAGAAAATGAATGTTTTTATAGGAAATATTCATTTTATGAAACGCTGAAATCAACATCGAGCAGACAAATCCCGAGAAAGAGATGGCGAGTGTCAAACACACTCGACTTCAGTCATATTTTACAGACACAACACCAACACTTTATAAAAAACGCTCTGTGTAGCATCCTTCACGAACTGAACTTCACAATTATATAGCGAATTTCGCGACTCAATGCGAAACAAAAGTGAAAAATACTTTCAAATGATTTCAGGACTATGCGACGGAAGATGGCGGATGAAGAAGCAAGAGAAACCGATCTAGCAGCGCGTTCACAAGGCGGTAGTGGCCACTTTTTGTACTAAAATGATAAAATCGCAGATTACCCATAGAATCACGGTCGGTAATTTATCTTTTTCCTCAAAACTATTTATCGAAATAACAAATCATTTATAAATAATGCATATACTAAGCTCAGACAATTATTTATTGCTAACTTCACAAGTCATTTTCCATTATAATCAAATAGATTCATGAACCTTGTGAAATTATTTATGTATAAATACACAAGTCTTTGTTCTTTCTGAATAAATTAATAAATAAATTAACCAAATTTGCGAAACAATTTATTTCCAAATTTACAAGTCCATTTCTTATAAGCAAATAAATTTCGTTAGTTGTCAAATTATTCATTGCTAACTTCACAATACAATTTCCTTTATAAATAAACATACTTACCAACTTTGCAAAATTATTTATTTTCAAATTCACAAATCTCTATCCTTTATGAACAAATAAATGAATAAATTTACCAACTTTGCGAAATTAATTATTCTCAAATTCATAAGTCTCTTTCTTGCAAATAAATAAAAAAATGCTATAAGTTTTCATAATATCTGTTTATAGATTCACAAGCCTATTCCCTTAATAAATTAATTAATTTACCAGCCTTGTGAAATTATTTATCTATAGATTCACAAGTCTCCGTGATTTATGAATAAATAAATAAGTGAATTTACCATCTTTGCGAAATCATTTATTTCCAAATTTACAAGCCTATTTCCTTTGTAAATAAATAAACTTACCTACTATGCAAAATCATTTATTTTCAAATTCACAAGTCTCTGTCCTCCATCAATAAATAAATAAAGTTACCAGTTTCCAAATTATTTATTTATAGATTCACAAGCCTATTTCCTATATAAAAAATTAACTTACCAACCTTGTGAAATTCTTTATTCATAAATTCACAAGTCTCTATCCTTCATGAATGAATGAATAGATAAATTCACCAACTTCGCGAATTTATTTATTTTCAGATTCACAAGCCTATTTCCTTTATAAATGAATACAGGTAAATGGACTTGTGAATTTGGAAACGAATAATTTCGCAAATCTGTTAAATTTATTTATTCATTCATAAAGAACGAAGACTTGTGTATTTGTGAATAAATAATTTCACGAAATTGATGAATGTATTTATTTATAAAGGAAAGTGACTTGTGAAGTTAGCAATAAATAAATTTATTTATGGAGAAAATAGGCTTGTGGATCTGAAAGTGAATAATTTCGCGAATTTGGTTAATTTATTTATTTATTTATTCGGAAAGAACAAAGACTTTTGTATTTATGAATAATTAATTTCACAGGGTTGGTAAATTTACTTATTTATAGAGGAAAGTGACTTGTGAAGTTAGCAATAAATAATTGTCTAAGCTTAGTAAATTTATGCATTATTTATAAATGAGTTGTGAACTTAGTTAATAACTTTATAAATAGTATTTCATTTTTGTATTTCTGCAAAAAAATTTCACGAAAATTGTTAGTTTTTATTTATATATTTCGATAATTACTTTTGAGGAAAAAGATAAATTACCGACCGCGATTCTCTGGGTAATCTGGGATTTTATCATTTCAGCACAAAAAGTGGCCGTTACTGCCTTGTGAACGGGCTGCTAGATCTGTTTCTCTTGCTTCTTCATCTGTCATCTTCCGTCGCGTAGTTCTCAAAAAATTTAGAAGTATTTTTCACTTTTGTTTCGCATTGAATCGTGAAAATCGCTTCATAATTGTGAAGTTTAGTTTGTGAAAGGATGCTATACAGAGCGTTTTTTTTTGTTTAGTGTCGGTGTTTTGTCTCTAAAATATGACCGAAGTCAAGCGTGTTTGGCACTCGCCATCTCTTTCTCGGGATTTGCCTGCTCGGTGTTGATTTCGGCGTTTCAGAAAATGAATACTTTCTACCAAAATATTCATTTTCTAATAAAACAGGCGATGTATTTTACGTTATATGGATTCCAGGATTTTATCAGACCCCAAATGCTTGGTGATTTTTGTCTATTTATCCTACAATCTTCTTCCAAAAATAAATATGGGGTCTAGGTCGTGTTCATAATTGGGGGCAACCAAAAAAATTTCTAAGTCCCCTTTATCCAACGTCCTTGAGCAGAGAAGACTTACCGCAAGTGACGTTATTCGGATTGATATTAGTGAGAAAACATTCTATGTGGAATTTCTGCCGAGAGCTGAAAAAATTAGAAATCTATATAAAACATATTACATGTAAATAGATAAAAATACGCATGCATTGAATTAAAGTCCGAAAACAACAGGTGTACACCAGGATTCCTTTTGAAATATTCCGAAATCTTTCAAATCCTCTTGGAATCCCTTGAAATCCTTTGTAATATGTGGAAAACATTCCTAAAGTATTAAAATCCCTTGGAAATCCGACGAAATCCTTCGTTTTCTCTTGAAATCCTTTGAAATCCTTAAAAATCACGCGATTTCTTCTTAAATATTTCAAAATCTCTCAAAATCGCTCGAGTTCTCTTAAAATCCTTCGTGATCCGCGAAAATCGTTCTTAAACCCTCGCCATCCCTAAAAACTGTCGAAATTCTTTTAAATCCATTGAAATCTAGTGATTTCTTTTGAAATATTTTGAAATCTCTTAAATTCCCTTGAAATCCTTTAAATTCCTTCGTAATCCGCGGGAATCGTTCCTCAACCCTTACAATCCCTAAAATTTGTCGAAATCCTTTTACGTCCTTTGAAATCCAGTGATTTCTTTTGAAATATTTTGAAATCTCTCAAATTCCCTTGGAATCCCTTGAAAACCTCTGTCATCCGTGAAAATCGTTCTTAAACCCTTACAATCCCTAAGAACCATGGAAATCCTGTTAGGTCCTCTGAAATCCAGTGACTTCTTTTGAAATATTTTGTAATCTTTTAAATTCCCTTGAAATTCCTTGAAATCCTTCGTAATCCGCAAATGTCGTTCTCAAAACTTTGAAATCACCAAAAATCCAGCGAAATCCTTCGGTATTTTTTGAGATACTTTAAAATCCTCTTAAATCACGTTATTTCTTTTGAAATATTTCAAAATCTCTCAAATTTCCTCGGAATCCCTTAAAATCCTTTGTAATGCGTGAAAATCGTTCGTAAAACCTTAAGATCACTAAAAATCCATCAAAATCCTTTTGTATTATTTAAAATCCTAAAAAATCCTTTGAAATCCAATGATTTCTCTTGAAATATTCCGAAGTCTCTTAAGATTCCTTGGAATCCCTTAAAATCCTTTGAAATCCGGTACGTTCTTTTGAAACATTTCGAATTCCCTTGAAATCCTTTGTAATCCGCGAAAATTGTTCTTAAAGCCTTAAAATTCTTAAATGTCCATCGAAATCCTTCAAAATCCTTTGAAATCCCGTGACTTACAATATAATTGGAAAATGGCGGATGATCGTGCATCGTGCTTGGGTCGCTCCGTAAACTTTTGATTTTTTTGACTTAAAGTTGTTAAAATTTTGGCAAAATCGGGTCGCGAGTGTGAGTGGGCCTTTTATCTACTATATGTGCACATCCCTAGGATATCGTTCTTGAGGCAATTTTAACTGTGAATTTCAAGAAAAAGTGTTTGGATAAATAAAGATGTACTACTCGCTCCAGAAACATTCTGCTTAGTGCAACATTTGCTCCATTTCTCGTAATGGCGTGATGTGTGTACAACCTGAGCTGTGAAATTGGGAATGGATCTCTTGAAATTTTAATTTTTTTCTGACAAACTATTATCAGTACAGTTTCTCGTGTGCCTCTTATTGTTTTTCGCTGGCTCGAAAATAACAATTCTAAACACAGTAAAAACATCGTCCCAGCCCATTGTGATTTTCGCAGCTGCCTCA
>JAUMHM010083543.1:0-13202 GCA_032362435.1 Melikaiella ostensackeni
TGTACCGAAATGTACAACATTTTATTTCGCTTCTTTCAAAGCACTATACTAATTTTCGTTATTCGAATCTATTACAAGATTTAATACAGCGATTTAAAAATACTGTAACTTTTTGTATGTAAGAGTCTGATATTCTTACGATTTATTCCAATAAGAGTTATCAGTCCCTATTTTCATAGTCCCTATTCGACTTTTTCTAACTGTACCTCGATTATCCCTAAACTCGTATATTTTACTTCAATTATGGATATGCGATAAAAGAAATATTAATACCCAAAAGTCTCTCCGTGTACTTTTTGAAATGAGTAATGCGTTCTTGTTTTACAAAATTAGGTGCGGAGGGATCTGAAAATGAAACATCATGGCGAGACGAACGTATTACTTCAACTCGTAGGAACCCAGATCCGATACGAAATCGTGGTCATCCATATATTGGTGCAGCACCTGGTCCTCCAATTCAATTTCAAGTGGATTGTCCCGTTTCTTTACTATTGTGGGATCACTCTGATTGGATTGGAGCTCTTAAACCTTACGGAGACCCACAACCTCCTAGATGGATTTACAACCCAGAAGTTGGTAAATACATCGTTTATGTACTAATGCCAAGTGGAGGTGGTTGGATTGCAGATCTCGAGGAGAATAAACCCGCTTCCCGTATTTCTACCACTGAACCAATGGCCATTGCGATAGATTTACCACATGACATCCGTTTAGTTGCAACACTTAAACCTTTCAATCGGCTCCGAAGACTTGTTCAAACACATAATAGTGCGAAATTCCACGCTTTCGTAACAACGCCAAACGGTATTTCATACAGCGGACTTCTGAAAATTTCTTCTAACTCTGTTCGTTCCTAATTTTTTTTTAACCCGGGGCTTCTTCTAAAGGACAGTGAGACACAAAATGAGTAGTGATCGAATCCATTCAAAATCAGGCAGGTTCTACACTTTAAGTCACCGAATCTATATCTAGACGAAACTAGGTGACATGTATCTTTATGATTTGAGAAAAAAGAATTTTCCATGATGTTATGTGTATTTGAATTTTGACGTCAAATTTTCAAAAAATCATCAATTTTCTCTTTGACATTCTAAAGCTTTCAATCCAGTTCAGATATTCGAATTTTCTTTTTGGGTCTCGATGAGCTTCACCGTCCTCTTCCAAAACATTCCTCGTATAAGAAATACATCCTGTGAGTTTGATGAAGGCTACACCATTTTTGTGGCCAGGAGAATTTTTTTTCCTGAAATTAAATTCTCGAATTTTTCTTAAAAACAATGAAAGATACGAAAAAATTTAAGTTGAGGATTTGCATATCTAGAAAACTTCAACAAAAAAAGCCTCCTGCTCTTCTTTGATATCTTGCAACGTTTACGAAAAAAAATCGAAAATGATATTTTCATAAAAAAGAAAGTTCTGGTTTGATGAATGGTTTAGCATGCACGAAGCTGGCATGATGCCTCCCTTATACAAGTAGAAACTTTTTAAAAATATTGCCAAAAATTTAAATGAGGTGTTTTCCAGGAACTCTTCTTATCATGTTTTCAAAATTCTAAGAAAAAAGTACACTGCATGTAACTTTAACATTAGCGTAACACTCAAGGTGACCCCGTCACCCCTGAGGACCCCCCGCTCCACAGCATATCCTCTTCATAGAAGGCCAACAACTCCAAAAAAAATTGGCAAAAAATAAGTATGGGCTTTTCTGTACAAAACGAGTTTTAATACTTTCAAACAAATCGATGCCACCTTGTAAATTTAAACTTTTTCGAATTTCCCGAAGGATTTCAAAATGGGACGGTAAACCTCACCAGGTTCTGAAAATGAAATTCGAATATCTCAATCTTATCAAAAACTATAGAATTTCGAATGAAAAATTTGTGTTATCTAATGTCCTCTGAAAAGAAACATATTTCGTCGCTGAGGGATTCTGCGACTTAAAGTGTAGAACCTGCCTAATTTGAAATGGAATTCGATCTAGAGATAAATCAAAATCGGTAGTGTTGAATTCAGTTTCTGCTAGTATCAAAATTAAAATGAATAATAAATAAATTCAGTGAGAAAATTTAAGGGTTGTCAAGGCAGAAACATGTAGTTGACAGAAAAACTTTTAAGAGTTTATGGAGCTTTATAGATCTATAAAAAAAAAAGTTTTGAAAAATGTAATATTGACCAAAAAAATGCTCATCAAAATTTGCCTGCGATCATAACCATGTAAGTGTCATGAAAAAATTTCCTTCCTAAGAGTGATTTCTCATATTCTAGTTAACATAAACTATATCAGTAAAGCGTTAGATACATGTTGACGTAGTGTAAATGAACAATTACATGGTATAGAATTTATAATCACACAATATTTACAATTTTGGTGAAAAAACAAATTATTAAATACATGGGTATTGTGTAATTTTTTAGTTGCGTCTAGTCATCCTGAATAATTGTGAGAACTGAAAGAGGGGATGGAATAGTATGAAAGATATTTGTCTACTCATCCCGAATTTTGGGACAAAGAGAGAAACTTTGAAAGTTTTGCCGCAGAATTGAATAGAGCTATTTCATATTCTTTCGGTATCTCGTCTATTTGAACACATTGCTCAAACACTTCAAAATTGAATTTTTCACCATAATGTGCATTGAAATATTGGAGAATTTTTAAGCCAGTAAAACGTGTTTTGAGAAAAGCAGTACTTGAAGAGTTATGCCGTGACACCCTTAATATATGAAATAAAAGAAGATGATTGTTTATCAAAGATTTGAGTGCTAAATAATAATTATTTAATCAAAAACATGAAATAAAACAAATGTAACTCTTATTTAAAAAATTCTAGTTGTAATTTTAGTGGCTAAGTTAACCAATTTAAAAAGTATCTGAGAAAAAAATGTTTAGGAAACTATCAGAAATTCTCATTCTGAAATTTCTACCAGAACGTCACAGAATCTCTCGGTCTGAGGAAAAGAATAATGTTAATATAAAATTTATGTAATATTCCCGAATAAAAATATTATTCAATGGATGTTGTACTTATTGACTAGGGAGACTAAAATGAAAATATTATTAGCAATGAAATGAATTTTATTTGTATGCATCCTTTAGGCTTCACATGCATTACTATTGTTGATGTTTTAATTTTTTCTTGCGTTTAATGTTCAAAGACTTGTATTTCCATTTGGAAAAAGTTTCGTCATATAAAAAATGATTTTTCATTATGTTCATTATATTTATTATGCTCGTTCTCTCTGGCTGTGTAGAGTCTACATGTTATAAATGATTGAAAGACACATCAAAAATTAAAATATTTTAGTTTAATTCAATTTTTCAATGCAATTCAAGCGCATAAGCTGAGCATTGACTAGCATTAAGGAAATCTATTATTTCATTTTTTGTTACCTTATTTCTCCACGGAAAAGATTTATAGTTCAAACAGGAAAATACTGAAAAATCAAATAAACAAAACTAAAATATATTTTTGAAAAATTAACTCATTTTAGGAATATCCGATTCATGAATTTTTATATTATTAAATTATCTATGCAATTTCCTGAGTTTCAAATGTCATGAAAAATTGAAAAGTATGCAAATTTTAACACAAGTCCTGCTATTAATCCTATCAATTTTCATTTCAATAAGGCCTTTTTGATCTTTATAATTTCAATATCAATAGATTTCTAACATTTTGACTTTAGCAATATAAAATCTTTGTTTGAGTGATTCAAAAATGTGATTTATTAACAGTAATAGTAAAAAAAAAATTATGCTGCAAATCTCTGTTTAAAGAATTCCTCCATATCGTTAGTTCGTTCCTGAAAATATTTGTGGCCAGGTAAAGGATTGATATCGTTTGTTCAGGTGTATATTTTTCATGTATCGTTCCAAAGCAACATGTTAAATCTTGAAATAACAAGTGATTATGAAAGTTTTATCTGATCTCGCACAGTAGAAGAATAGATGCGACATTTGAATAAGTTCGCTTCTATTCGGGCAGTTCTAAGTGTAATAAATCTAACAAACTGAGGATTTGTGAAGTTAAGTAGTGAGTTGGTGGTTAGTATATATAGCAGTGAGAAAACTCTGAAAATTTCTCAGTTTCCGTTCACAACATTTTTCAAACATCAGCTTACGTCGGGAAAAAATGAAGATCATCAACTGTATTTTACTCTTTGCCTTCGTGGCTTTGCTTGACTTCAAATGTAAGTGTACTATAATATAATATAATATTTGTGTTCACAAGACTTTCACGTGAAAGGCCATAAAGGTGTGAGCACTGTTTAAAACTCTATAAAAACTATAAAAACGGTGAAATATATATTTCTAAACTACAAGCGGAATTTTAATTCTAAAATGTCTTGCATAATTTGGCGAACTCGAGGCTTCGCACATTCAAACTGTAAATCTTACAGTTCATTTTCTTCCATGTAAATTAAAATCTGATAGTTGCTTAGTGAAAATATATGAATTTAGTTGAGACTATATATATTATTATCACAATTAATTCACAAAGCTTTATTGAAATCAACGACTATTACAGTGCCTAAACAAAGTCAAAGATAGTCAAGTATCATTAACAAAAAATGCTTCTGTCTCCGCATCGTAGATATAGTCGAAACTCACTAAAAGCAACACACTGCTTTTTATTTAAAGACCAACACATTTTTTATGATATATAAATTCTAACTTAACAGAAAAAATAATTTGGAGCGAAGATATTATCTTATTTCATTCTAATCCATTCTACAGGTTTTATATGCCTTATTACAATCATTTTGATTTTTTGTTGCGTTTAATGTTTAAAGATATGTATTTCCATTTATAAACAATTTCTGTATATAAAAACTGATTTTTTATTATGATTAATTACATACACAGTTTATACAATTTTAATATTTTCAAAATTTTGAAAGCAATTCTCTTGGCTTATGACTATTCATTAGATCGTTAATTTAGTGAATGAAAATAAAGGTATATTCCCGAAAAGCGAAAACTTTGAAATGGGTTTTCGATGTACCTTATAATGAGAATAAAGGATTCAGTATTTAAATGTCAGACTTTCCAATAAATGAGAAAGTCAGTCATTTATAATTTTAGTTTAGCGCAATAAAAACTGCAAAGTGAGAAGAAATTTTTTTTTCAATCTCATAGCAAGCAGGAAATTATGTTTATCTTGCTTATCAGAAGAGAAACAGTCTAAAATTAGTCATTCTAGAAAGCCCGCAATAATAATTAATACAATAATTAATTTTCTACTTTCAATAACATTCCTTGCATTAAATAATACTATTCTTCATCAATTGTTTGCTATTTGTGTGCCTACAAAAAAAATTAATTCAATTCAATGTACATGATGACATCTACTAAAAAAACAAGTTTGAAGTCAGTTGGTGAAAGTATGCAAACTGTAACTTGAGTCTCATTAGAAAGAGCAATTTACTTATTTTCCTTATCTTAACGAAAATCATTCTAACCTTATTTATAGTTTCAAAGTGATATGCAAAATCGCAAAATAAGATGCTATTGTAAAATGTTTGATCTGATTCCTCATAGACAAAAAGTAGATGACGTATGTCAATGAGTTTGCTTTTATTCTGAAACTTCTATGAGTAATAAATCATAGCAAATAAAAAATAAATGACATTAGGTAATCGCGGATGGTGGCACGAATTTTTGTATTCCAATTTGAAACTTCTCCATTTTTATCAGTACATCCGGCTGAAAATTTCTGTAATTTTTGAATGGTTAAATATTCTAATCCCACTTGGTTAAAATTTAAAAGTTTGTGTAGCTTTACAAGATTAATTTAATTTTCAAATTTTTATTCGAATCTTGAAATGTAGAAGTCTTAAGTTGAATTTTGGACAATTTATTTTTCAAATTGAAGCCTCGGCAATGATAGCCGAGTTATCAACGATATACATATATAAGAAGGGGAGGAGGTTGGCGCGATTTCTCTAAAATTATCATTTTTTTCTATAATTCACCAAAGCCGCTGAATACGAACCTACGTTCAAAATTTTGAAATTCAATATGGCATCAAAGTTTTCCTAATGTCGTCAAGTTTGCCTAATAAATAATTCGTATTAATGTTCTCGGGTCGCTGATTATGAATTCAATGTCTAAGTTCGAAATAGATGGAGAAAGTAAATTGTAAAGCTTACAATCTCGATGTAAGAATCACGAGAGATTTTACCGTTTTTAAAGTTCTTTCACAGTATTGTTGAACTATAAAAGGTATAACTACAGTTTAATACTCTCAAAAGAATTATAAAAACGGTAAAATCTACCTTTTTAAACTGTAAACGAATTTGTGAAATGTAAAATTTCTCGTGTGGATTGACGAACTTGAGGCTTCGTATATGGAACCTTACAATTTTCAATTAACTTTGTCCGCGTAATTTAAATTTACTAATTGCTTAGTCAAAATAGAAGAATTTATTATTTATATTATTATATTATATTATTTATATTATTTATTTATATAACGTCACGTCCACCTACATAAAGTAATCAATATTTATTGCTTGACAAAAAAAGAATAGTATTATTTACACGCCTAATCTACTTTGCCTCACTTCATTATTCACGTTAAAAATAATCCCTTTAGTGCTTAAACTCACAGAACGACCACGTAATTCGAATAAACGTACATAAATAAAATCGCTAGAGAATTTGTCAATATTTTTGCTGATTGCCTTTAGTAAAATAAAGTTGTGATTTTAGAGCAAATGCCAGTTGATAAATTTGATCCCCTCATTTTAACTGTATAAAGCAACATTTTATTCATATTGTACAATTGAAGATATTCAAAGACTACTCTTGCAGAAGTATACAAAAACCTTTAGAAAGGAAAAAATTATTTTCCAGAGTTGGAACTCGTTTCTTTTTTCTTTCTTGATTAAACTAAAAATTCAACTATTGCAGTTGAAGATTCATCATCGTCGCTGAAAAATTTTCTCTTCGGCTAGAAAGTTATTATTCTTGGTTGAGCATGTATCTCTTCTGATCAAGTTCTTAACATTTGGCTTAAAACAAAAATACTATTTTGAAAATTCCACAATTATGATAAAAAAATTGAAAAAACGGCGAGCATTCTTCAAAAATTGTTGTCAAGAAACTGAAAATATTGAAATCTTACAAGATTTTTGAAAATTAGGTATATTATGTAGAATAATTAAACACACTCTAACTTTTTACGCATTTTCCACAACTAATCAGAGTTTTAATGTATTTCGCGATATTCATTAATGTTTTCACTATAAATTTATGAACTTACCTCTCAATAAACCAATTTGTACATTACAGAATGTTTTTTCTTGAGTCACAGAAAGACTACGAGAATGCAGTAACACAAAGCAATCTTACGCTTTTTTACTATCTAGAGCGTGGCGCATCAATTTAAATATTTTCTAATACTCATATACAATAAAAATAGCAGGAAAATTGCACATCTTTACAATATATTTATTGCATAATGTTGAAGAGTAAAATGTTGTGATTTTTCTGAGAAATTTTTATGTTTTTTCGATGAAAAAAAGTGAAAATGCCCTCAATTAAGCCCCTGCCCTTAATAGGGTCCTTTATCTTACTCTTTTTCTGTGAGAATCACTGAAGAGCAGGCCAAAGTTTATTTCGACATTTGGTTGATGGAGTGACTTCTCTCATTCAAATTCTATCATCTCGATTATAATCGAGAGTGGGAGAGTAAAGATCATGGATTGACAGTATATCTTTACGTGAGAATAATTTGATAAGAGCTTTTGATCGGAATTACGATTAGGTATTTCTGTGTAAAAAGATATATTTTAAAGCAAAGCCCAAAATTCTTATTGATTTCAGTGAAATTGAACTGAATTTAGAAGAATTTGAGGGGATTCAAAATACTTCGTTGAAGTTCATAATAATTGGAATGAATTGGATAAAATTTTAAAAATCAAAAAATTTCCGTCAAATTAAGTAAAATGGGAGCGAGAAGAATTCATGACGAATTCAACATAAATTAAGTGAATTGAAGAAAATTTTTTAAAAAAGCTATGATTCAAATAGAATTGGAATAAACTTAGAGGAATTTAGGGGAAATGAGAAGAATTCGATGAAATTTATAAAATTCTAGGTAAATTAAAAAAAATCAAGTGAATTAAGAACAATTAAAAATATCTTGAAAATTCATTGAAATCATTGAATTTGAAGTGAACTCAGAGAAATTTAAGGGAATTTAAACAAATTTGATTCATTTTCTAAGAATTCAAGGTGAGTTTGAAAGACTTCAGGTTGAACTAAAAGGAAAAAAATTGGATAAAGGAAAATCCATTGATGTGAGAGAATTGAGTGAGTTTAGAATTCAGAAGGATTGAGGTTGAATAGAAAAAAAATCAAGAGAATTCCAAAGAATTGAAAAAATCAGGCTAAATTAGTAAAATTTCAGGGTGAATTCCAAATGAGTTGAAATGAATTGCAAAAATTTTTAATGAAAAAATCTCAAATATTCCATTGATTTCAGTAAAATTGGAGTGAATTCGGAAGAATTTAAAGGGATTGAAGAGAATTCTATGAAATTTACACGAATTGAAGACGAATTTAAAAGAATTCTGTGTGGATGGAACAAAATGTTCAAAATCCAAAAAAAAAAATCAGAAAAATTTAGATAAATAGGAGTGAAAAGAATTAGTGAATACGAATCTGAAAAAAATCCATAACAATTAAAGTTATATTTGAAAGACATCAGACTGTATTCGAAGAAATTAGAAATTCAAAAAACATTCATTGAGTTTAGTGGATTTTAAGGGAATTTCAAAGAATTCGGGACGAATTCAAAATAAATCAAGATAATTCAGAAATAGGTATAGACCTGAATTCAGTAGTGGTAAGCACTTGGATTCTTTTTTTAAATTTATTAAAAGAAGTGAATTTATCTTAAAAAAGTAACTAAAAGTGACTATGTGGCTGCGCTGGGATTTTCAGTAAGCTTCTAGGAATTGAAAAATATTTTGAAAGATTTCAGTGGGACTCGAGGGATTCCAATTAATTTTAACAGACTGAAAAAATTATGGGGCATTTCAAATATTTTCAAAAAAAAATGTATGACGCTTCACGAGGTATCAAAATTTTTAAATTGATTATGACGGATGTAAAGAATATTTTAAGTTTTTCGAAGTATTTGAATTTATTTGGAGGGATTTTATGACGTTTGAGAAAGATTTATATGATATTATGTGTATTCAGAAGATTTCAAGGCATTTAAAGAAATTTTGCAAGGTTTGATAGGTTTGAAAAGAATTCAAGAGTGGTCGAACCCTCAGTTAATACTATGGAATACGTGTTTTACGGTGAACAAATATTTATCTGTAAATTATTTTTATAGGGTTTGTGGCCAGTGAACCATCAGTAGCTATTCTCTGATATATTGATGTATTTTGGATATTAGCACTTATAAGAAAAGTGCTTAATTGATTGAAGTACGTATTTTTGAATGACTTAGATATTTTAAGTACTCAAAATATGGAAATATTCTATGAATAGCTACTAATGGGACAAACTCGATCACAAACGGTACTCCTACCCTATGTTCTTATTCTAAAAATGGGTAAGAAATAAGGAAAGGGACAATAATCAATGTTTCTTCTACACCAAATTTTACCTTCTAAGATTACGCATTTTCTTTCTACAAAATAAGGTGCGGAGGGATCTGGAGATGGAGAAACGTCAAGACGCGGAGTTCGTCCTCTGCCTCTTATTCCACCTCGTCCAGGTAGCACCAGTCATCCACTACGCGCTAATCATCAGGCACTTACTCATCCATATAATGCTCCTGTAATTAAACTGCGAGAAGATCTTCCCGTTTCTTTAATAATTGTGGGCAGCCCATCATGTGCTGGAGCTCTCCAACATTACGAAGGACCAAAACCTCCCACCTGGATCAAAAACGCAGAATTCGGTAAACTCATCGTTTATATACTAACACCAGATGAAGATCAATGGACTACTACACCACTCGTAAATGCTAACCAGATTGATGATTATATTACTGGTGTACCAGTAGCGATTACTATACGTTTATCAGATGACCAATGTTTAGTTGCAAGATTTTCAGAATTCAATCGGAATAATCTGCTTATATTTCTTGCACGTGATCATGTCAAATTTAAGGTTTATTTAACAATGCCTAACGGCAAATCATACAGAGGGTTTTTAAAGCCTAAATAATTATCTTCAAACCTTTCCCGAATCTACATCCAATTCCTTTCAAAAACTTTAAATAGAGGATCAGTATCCACCTCATATTTAAATGGCAATAAATAGCTTATTATATCAAGCATGCATTTGTTGAGGTGTTTGCCTTCCTTCTAAGCATCCTAATCCCATTTCCCTCCTCGGTGGGCAATTCCTTCATAGATTTCACGATTCGCCACCCATGTGTTCTTCTTCTTCTATTAGATCAGCCAATGGCGCCAACCGTGTGTTACGCTACGTTTCCAAAGTGCGAATGCGCGATGATGGCCGCGAGTGCGTGAAGTAACTACTTAACACACTGGGATGTCACTGCTGTTAAGAGAGCTACTTCAGACATTATTCAGAGGAACTTAAAGTACAACCTTAGAGGTGGATGTTTTGCAAAACAGCAATAACTCTTGTCTCCTGAAAAGAAGTTTTTGTTATCGTGACATTTCATCTAAGCGTCAAAGAATTTTATAAATAAACGTATGGTCGCTTGCGTAAATTACGTTAGCGTCATCCGAAAATTGTAACGCCTTCACCTTACATCTACCTTTTAAAAAAAGTAATACATTATTTCGTTACAAAATCAGGTGCGGTGGGATCAGAAAATCAACGGCGACGCCAACATACCGAGCGTCCTCCTATAACTTCTATTTTTTCATCTCGGCCAGGTATGCGCAACATTGATCAAAGTTTGATGCTCGCCACAGAGATCCACTACGCAGAACTGGTCGGTTGTTTTTACCTCAATAAACCAGAAAGTATTACTATAACTTTACCAAATGGCCATCGTTTAGCTGCAAAAGCTACGAAATTCAATCGGGGTAATCGGCTTATATTTTTTCCAGTTGATCATGACAAATTTAAAGTTTCAGAGGATTTTTAAAGTGTATGTAGTATCTATAGTACGTCACATGTATTCTGAGTAAAAAAAAGTCCCACTGAGATCCCGCATAAAGTCGCCCTAAAGTACTATGTATGAGACAAATCGGTACTTAAGTACCAACTTTTCTTAAAACTTTTCAGAAGTCCAAAAGGGGACAAAAGTACCAGAAAAGTCCCATATCATTTTCTTTCGAGCAAGTCTTTTTTAGGACCAGAGTACCGGAAAAGTTCCAACTCATTTTTTTTCTAAAATTTCACAAGTCCTAAATGATTTATTGGACAAAAGTACTAGACAAGATACATTTTTTCTTTTAAAGTTGTACAAGCTTCCACATGATTTTTTTTGAAGCAGGTCTTTTTAGAACTAAAGTACCAAAAACTCGCTACTCAATTTTTTGGAGCAGGACTTTTTTAGGACAAAAGTACCAGAATCGTTCAACTTACATTACTGTTGAGGAGGATTTGTTATGGACAAAAGTACCGAAAGAGTTCCACATAATTTTTTTTTCGTAGCCGGACTTTTTTTAAACTAAGGTACCAAAAATGTCTTACTTAATTTTTTGGGCAGGGGTTTCTTAGGGCAATAGAACCGGAAAAATTCAATTTACATTTTCCTTAGGGATGATTTGTTTAGGACAAAAGTACCAAAAAAGTGCAACATAATTCATTTCTATTTCACAATTACTTTTCTGGGATAAATTTCATCAGCACTTGAACAAATTTTAAAAGAAAATGGTACCAAAGTTGGGTAGTTTCTCTTTTTTCGAAAAAATATGAACTTTATAGTTGCACAGCCTTATGTGCATCAAATTTTGAAAGGTGTAAAACATTTTATTTTATGTCTATGGTGTTGCTGATGATAAATCTACAGTCAAATTTCCAAAATTCAAGATGGCCGATTCAATATGGCGGATGAAAAATTGAAAAATTTACTTATGTTTGTCAAAATCTGTACCGCGAGATTATTTAGGGTTCTGATTCCGAATTTTTAGTCAGATTTTCATATTTCGAAAATGGCCGATCAAATATAGTGGACGCAAAATTAAAAAATTTATAAACATTTGTGACAGTCAGTACCCGATGTTTTTCTAGGAGGCTGGTTACGAATCTTTAATTAGATTTTAAAAATTCAGAATGGCCGATTACAAATTGAAAAGTAAAAGGTTAAAAGGCTTATAAATGCTTATAAGAAGGTTTTTCTACTGATTTGAAATCAATTTTGCTTACGTTTGAAATTTACACATGATGTATTTATTGCTGGATCTGGAGGAATGATCATTAATTGGATACTAGATAGGTCTCTTCATTAGATTTTGATCGTCAAAACAATCTGCTCAAGCATGCAAATGAAATAATGAGAAAAGCAGGTCGTAAGTACGTTTTATCTTTTTCTTGGGCAACTTCACGTCGTACAAAAACAAATAAAGTCTTACTTCTTTCTTGGGCAACTTCATGTCGTATAAAAACAAAGGAATTCTTACTCATTTCTTGGGCAACTTCATGTTGTATAAAAACAAAGAAATTCTCACTCATTTAATGGGCAATTTCATGTCGTACAAAAACAAAGAAATTCTTACTTCTTTCCGTTACTATGGCCACGAAAAAAAAGTAAGGAGTGGTATCCCGTGTAAAAATATTTCGTCTTGGTTTCGTCCCCAAGACATTGAAGTCTGGTTTCGTCTTATAAGCCAGACTTGCTAGATATCAATTTTTTGTCTTGGGTTTACGGTGATAGCTCTCAGTGGGGTGCATTCAGCAAGACAAAAGGAATTTGTCTCAAGACATGAAGATTTCTGTTATGTCTTGGCCAAAGGCCAATAAAAAAGAGACCAGATAATCTAGACTTAAATTTTTTAATGAATTTTTTGTTTAATTTTTAAAATAGCTATTTAAAAGTGAAAAAATCAGAATTTATGGGTCTTCACGACTATAGTCATCTAAGATTTGCTCCAAAAAGATTAATATTGTAGTTTTCTATAAGAATCTCCCAACCCATAAGGAATACGAGAAAACGGACAACATTTTCGGAATTTTTGCCAAATAAGTGTAATAGTAACAATAAATGAAATAAAATGAATTCTTTCAATATGCATATTATATAATAAATTTACAA